>OX101784.1:48741618-49031626 GCA_944452715.1 Ophion slaviceki
CCCCACCTGCTCTTCCAAGGCGTAAAGGAGCACGAAGATTTTTCCGTTCTCCAGCCGGAATAAAAAGAGAATGAAAAACGATCTCTCGAGAGTATTGTCCGTGCTATGCTTACACCATACGCTGCTGATGGTTTCTGATGAGCGGTATCCGCTTCCGGCGCGTCGAACAAAGCACTGTTCCCACCGGAAACGATGCAACATCGTTATCCTGACAGCGGCTCTCCAACCCTCTTCTCTCTCTGTCTCTCTCTCTCTCTCTCTCTCTCTCTCTCTCTCTCTCTCTCTCTCTCTCTCTCTCTCTCTCTCTCTCTCTCTTTCTCCCTCTCTCTCTCTTTCGTTCCCTATTCTTGCCTTTCTTTCCAGCCCCGCTCTTACTTTCTCTCTCTCACTCTCTTTAGCTCCATTTTACCCACTCGCTCGTTTCATTTTTGGCTAAGCCTTTTCCGATTTTAAAGAGGCTTGAGTCGCGCCGTTTCTCGGAGCTTGCAGTTCGAACAAGTCCGACAAGAACTTTAAGACGCAGATAACGATAATTATCAATTATCGACATTTACCGGCTTAGGGGAAGGGGGCCCAAAGAGAGCACCCGGCCTAAAGCGGGCATCCTCCATACGATTAACGTTTTAATAACTTGCCGAAGCTCAACTGCGGCCGACCGCGCAGCTCGTGTGGCGAAAAACCAAAATTCCACAGGTTTTGAAAAAAAAGAGCACAGTATGTAGATCGTGTTTAGTTTATTTGTGAGCAGAATAGATCAATACTTAGATGTGACTATTGCTTTGTGCTTTTTTCACTTTGTTTCATTTATATTTGCTTGAATGTATTTCAATCGTTTCTTGGTGAGGTTTCATGAAAATGTCATGTGGAGCGAAAGGGCAAAGTGGAAAGGGCAAAGCGAGCACGTGCCCGCTATGCCGTGTATATAAGATGGATATGGGGAATTAAGTTGATACTTTATTTAGATAATTTCCATATTTTTCAATCGTTATTGTAGGAAATCGAGCACGTGCCCGCTATGCTCTAATGACAGATGACTATGTGAAATTAAGATGATAATAGAAGATAGAAGATGGCGATCTGACTTTATTTCAATAATTTTCCCATTTATTCATCAATGTAGAAACTCACCAAAACGCTATTATTTATTGCAACCATGTTTTTTTACATGTTTGAAAGTGGTTATCTTCTTATAACGATATCCATTATTATTATCAGATGGTAAATAAATATAAAAGAAAGACGCAACAAGCTTCTTGTGATGACAGCCTTGAGAAGGATTGGAAAACTAAGGAAAAACCAAAAAGGTCAAAAAAGAAACTATAGACAAGGAAAATTACGTGTGCCATTATATGTAACGAACCATATATAGATCCTCCCATCGAAGGCTGCATTCAATGCAAAGACTGTCAAATGTAGGCTCATGATGCATGCACTGCGTACCCTGGTGTTGGATCATTTTACTTACTGTGATGATTGCCAAAAAAAATAAAGTTTTACTGACTGTTAAGAAGACACGTTAAGTTTTTGTTCTTTTATGATAATAATAATAATTTATCTGTAATAAAATATGTGGGTACATTCATAGTTTTTTTCCCTACGATTCCTGATTTTTATCTTATTTATGCCTAATCTCAGGAAAAAAATACAGGGTGCTCGCTTTACCCTCTATGTGACCGCTTTGCCCAGAAGCCGTGATCGCTTTAGGCCACCCCCCTGGGCAAAGCGGGCATTTGTTAAAGTTTTAATTTATTTCATTATTTGTATTTTGATGATTTACTGCAAATGTATGAATGTACTATTAAATTACAATGAATTTAGCACTCGAAAGCAAAAATTTGTTTGAATATGACTTTTTATAACTGCTTTTTTTTTTTAATTTCCCTTAGAGTGCCCACTTAGAGCCTTCCTCCCCTGCACCTTTGGACGAATTATACGTCTTTCTCGAAACGCGAAACTTGTCTTACACCGACGATTTTATCTAAAATGTACGTGTTTTTCTTTCAAGCGCATTTGCTTTCAAAAGTACATTAATATCCATCAAGTTCCATTTTCTCACTTTTTTCTTCCGCGCCCATGAGCATCCACCGGAAATCCGTTTTCTCGCCAGAAAATTCCGGAGAGATTACGACTCCGTGTAATTAATTACGAGACAGCTGTGTCGCAGAGACGAACAGGCTCGTACTTCAAAGCCAGACGGGTGAATGGATCACATTTCTTTTGCAGCTTGTTGCGAATTCCGTCGTCGAGACGGAACTCAGAAGATTTCCCCCTTTGGTGTTTGAGTAACGAGACACTGAGGATAATTCTCGAAGCGCGATTCACCCCCGAGCGCTTTCGAAACAAATGCTCGATGACGAGGCACCGAAATTTTGTCCGATTGTCGTCCAACGGAGCGTGGTGGCATAGATATAATACAAATTTATTTAACTCCGGAAAAAGGGATCTACGCCGGCAACTTTGCTAGGAGGATTTTCCTGCCATTGGAAGATCGCAATTCTGAAAATAGTGAAGCCTCTTCTGCTTTTTGGGTGCTCGGCAGCCACTGGAATTTATCATTTCATGTCTGTTCGTGAGTTCGTCTTTGGTTTAGCAACCCTTTCGTTCGAAAGTCTGAAATGAGCCAGGTAACTAGCTTTTAGCTTAGGGGAGAGAAACTGCGAAGTGATGAGTGTTGAGTGAACAGCGAGAGAGATCGTGAAAGCCCGAAAGGGCATGTGAATAAAGGTTGGAATACGTGGATAATTATCAGTGTCTGTGGAACATTGTTCTTAAAAATCCTGCCAAGTACATGTTGAAAATACACAAAGTTAGGGTACCGTTGTCATTTATTAGCGCAATCTGTTGAAAAATCAATATTGAACTACTATGTAGTTATTTCTGTATTATTATTGTGTATATTACACCACAATCATTTATTGCATACTAATTTCGCTTTTATTTAATAATCCACAATCAGAATAGCCTGATGGTACAAAGCTATCCGTGCAGTCCTCTTGTTGAGTTTCCACGAAGTCAACTCAGTGATAATTTAGTTGTCCATAACTCTCGAATTTGTTGATGTAACTTGACTGAAACAATTTTAATAGTAAGTTCTAATCAGAGGTACCTAGAATTTGTCAATTTTTTTCAAAACATATGACATCGTAATAGCGGACGTAAGACATTACCCATCACTCTGAAATCGGATATTTCGCAAGTGGGGCTCAAAAATTAAAATGGTCAGTGGAACCTGAATTTCAGTTTGCAAGGCCTGTCCAATGAAGCCCCACGCGGGGGGGGGGGGTGCATAATAAATCACCATGATCTTGCAGATGGGAGAAAAACCCTGAGACTTCATTTCGAAGATTTTCCGACATTATAATTGACATCCCCATCTAAAGCATCCACCACAATTTAATGCAAGTGTAAAACTGTAGAACCTGAGATTCTGACAGACTGTTGGACATGAAGTTATAAAGGTCTCTTGTTTGCTTATGGAGCCCTACAAAGCAACGTAATCATACGGGGCCGGGTTGAAATTCCGGACTTTGAATGATCAGAATGCTCAAAACTCCGCAAGAATACCACCCCGAAAGATCAAAACTCCGAAAGAATTGTACCCGAAAGACCAAAACTCCGAAAATCTGAACGGGGCTGGGTTGAAATTCCGAACGTTGAATGATCAGAACGCTCAAAGCTTCGAAAATATACTACCCCGAAAGATCAAAACTCCGAAAGAATTTTAAACGAAAGACCAAAACTCCGAAAATCTGAACACCGTCAAAATGATTCGGCTATGGAAGTTTTAAAAGTTTCAAAATTTTCAATAAATCGACGAATTATTTCGAGAATTTTTTCGTATTAAGAAGTGATTTTACGTCAATTTTGAAATTTGTCTAGACAATGGCATACGTTCTACAACATTTACAGTCAACTGTGTAGACTTTCGCTGGCATAATCTTGACGATCCTTGTAATTTCGGAACATTAAAATTAGGAATTTTGAACCGTCGCCGCATTCAAAGTTCGGAATTTCGACCCGGCCCTCATGTCAAGATCATGCCAGTGAAAGTCTACACAGTTGACTGTAAATTATGTAGAACGTATAACATTGTCTAGTTAAATTTCAAAATTGACGCAAAATCACTTGTTAATAAAAAAAATTCTTGAAACAACTCGTCAATTTATTGAAAATTGCAAAAGTTTTAAAACTTCCATAGCCGAATTATTTCGACGGTATTAAGATTTTCGGAGTTTTGGTCTTTCGTGTAAAATTCTTTCGGAGTTTTGATCTTTCGGGGTACTATTCGTTCGGAGTTTTGAGCGTTCTGACCATTCAAAGTGCGGAATTTCAACCTGACCCCATCTTCAATTTCGGAACATTAAAATTCGGAATTTTAACCCGGCCCCAGACATACAGACACTTTTTCAAAGCAATTTAGTTCCAATTCAATATTCCAATTAAAAGCGTACCTAGCAAACCACGACTCTAAGTTGATGCTTGTTGCGTGTGTTTCCGGAGTGAGAAACAGATATTACGGGACAGGACAAACTTACCGAGTACCGAGCTTTCCAAGATGGTGGAAGGAAGATGCGAGGGAATGAGAGAGAGAGAGAGAGAGAGAGAGAGAGAGAGAGAGAGAGAGAGAGAGAGAGAGAGAGAGAGAGAGAGAGAGAGAGAGAGAGAGAGAGAGAGAGAGAGAGAGAGAGAGAGAGAGGGAGTCCTTTAGGCGAGTGTGGTGAAAGGTGGACGAGAGAAATACCTGTCGACATACCTGCTCGTTCCAATTGCCCTGTTGAACTTTCCTTTAGAACGCAGTCGCACATAGCCGCGCACTGAGGGGACCTTTTAAAGCGCTGTGCTTTCCTCTATGGTAACTGCCACTCAGAGTGAGAGTTATGTAGCGTGAGTAACACTGCGAAAGCCGATGCTCTCGGGATGAGACGTTTTCTTGGCAGCATTAGCGTCCATGCGATTCGGTCGGATAACCAGGAGAATCTGTCGACCAATCTTTTCAGATAAACCTCCTCATAATGATCTTATTTATTCGGTCATCCGAGATCGTCGTCCAGTTTGAGTTCGCATTAAGGGGTTATGCCCAGTTGCAAAAGTCGAAAAATCACTTTTATCAAAACTAATATATTTTGACAGCATATCATCTTATAAACGTTCCCTGAAAATCTCAACGTGATCGAATCAACATTGACAAATTTATATGCTATGTTGACACTTGTTATGTTCGAAATGTCAAACGTTTTTTTCCCCAAAGTACATTTTCAAAGTCGGCGAGCAAAATGTCCCAAAAACGACTGCATCGATCTTTCTGAAATTTTTTCCAGAAAGAGTTTTCTTATTCTGAAAATAACTTGAATTCTAGATAAGATTAGCCTTCGAGAGAAATGAAACAATGTCGATTTTGAATAAAAAAAGTGCATATTTGAAAAAAAAATAGTCGAAAATAATTTTTTCCGGAAAAGTTTTCAACGAATGAAAAATCGCCGAGGCACGTCAGCGTTATAAGAATGTATATTGGTATAACGTAACACAAAAAAAGTCGAATAAATCGGTGAATAATTGGCAATGTAATTGTTGCCGACCGCAGGACACGATCAGAAAAGGTGACTCGCTTTAGTCAGCTTCAGCGCCGCCATATTCCCACGAAATCTTGTGAAAAAATGTGTAACTATACTCGAAGATGTGTGGAATGAACGGCACTAAACGGAATTTTCATTCTATCAACGGAGCATCCATAAAAAATTGTCGCAATTCACTTTTTTCCGAGCTCTAGGCTGGTAGGCTCCCTCAACTATGTACATCGGCGTTTTATTCTCCCAGTATTCAAATAGGGGTGTCCAAACATTTGGGTAGAACATTTCAATTATTCTAACTCTAAAAAGTGTTTTACCACGGACAAGTGATTCCATACTGTGCACGTACTACTTTAAAATCCAAGGCGTTTCACCGATTTTTACTAAATTTCATACTAGCCATAGTTCACGACCATTAGTGTGCGCACTGAAAAAAATCCGTTCATCCATCCAAAATTCAGTTGGTTTTTCAAAATTGTATCTTTAACGCGGTCCTCTAGTTTCTCGGCTGTTTTTTTACGGCTTTTTCAATAATTTTTTACGGGCAAAGCATCGAAATAATCAATCTCATTGTTTTTGCATAATCTTTATTAACATTTAAATAAGCTTTACAAATTTTTTGAAGTCAAAACATATAATAGAATAAACGTTATAGTGACCAATAGGAAGACATCAAGTAAAAGAGGTGCTTGACGGTGACCAAGATTGCGGCTGTTCTGCTTATCTGAAATCAAAAAACCAAACGGCATTTTAATCTTCATATTTAAGACTAGCGATTGAACTAGAGTGAATTCTAAATTACAAAAATTGACTTTTTTATACACTTTTGAAAATTACATTCCATTTTTTACTCATTATTTCTTAAGTTTTTTGTTCGTACAAAAAAAACTATCGAAGCAATCATAATAATCCTAGTTCAATCGCTGGCTTATAACATATTAAAGATGTTGTATAAATTTGAACAAAATCGGTGCAGTAGTTTCTGAAATATCGTGGTCACCGTTTCGAAAAATGGTGTTTCGAGAAAAACGCGTTTGAAAGTATACCTGCTCCGTATACCTGCTCCGTTCCAGGGCCGTAACTTGTGAACCACTTCGAATATCGAAACTAGAGGACCGCCTTAAATACGTTCAACTTCGTTTTTGATTGGCATAACAAAACAGTATAGTTGGGCAATAACCAAAGATACATTTAAACTATCTGCTTATTTAGCATGTCTGAGCAACTGTTAAACAACAAAATTTCGAGACAACAAAATGCATTTTGCACATTCAACGATTCTTTTTTCTCAGTGCAGGTATCAGCAACATTCAGCCAGATGTATCAAAAACAGGATGTTCTTGCGAGTAGAAAAAAATCTCTACACGAACACAAACACACACCCACTTACACATTTTTTTTCAAATCTCATTTTCCAATGTTTCAACATGTTCGAAACAAAATACCATTAAAATTTCGGGAAAAACAAACGAGAATTTTATTTGTACGAGGCCACGAAAATCGGTTTAGCGTAAACCGACCAGTGAATGGATGAATGCTGATTTACATTTAAAGTAAGCAAAGAATATGAATTATACCATAATTTAGAAAAAAAACATCACAGGTGTCGTTAAAACAGATTTCTCAGTTTAATATAACATTTTTGACGCCACACCGAATTTCGCTATGTTGTTGTACTTGCATACTCAGCTACGATACGGATGTGCGTGGTAGGTGTTCCAAAGGCGAACACAAACGTTTTTTTTAATGAGTTTTTGGAAGGTAAGTATTACTTTTATTATTTAAGATAGAATCAATCTTTGGTTTTTGGGAATTAAAAAAAATTAATTCGTAATAATAGTTCCGAATTAGACATGTTTATTTACTGGTTTTGTATTCTAACCTCTTTCCAGTGAATGGAAATATGGGCTCTGTTCTGATAATTCTCAAAGCGGAGTGCAAAATTTACCTCGTCTGTTGACAATTGCAAAATTAATTACTGTTAAGAATTGAAACTGTAGATGTTATCGAATGTTGTCATAAAATCATTTCATTCGTTTTTAAAATTTTGACAAAACTTAATTCTTCATTTCTTTGTTGAAACAAACTTCGGTAGTTTTTTGAAAATGTCACGATAAGGATAAGGCAAAAGAGCTTTCTGTATTATCTACGAAAACGTAATAACAAATACAATATTCGCGTGTATAAGAATGTTGTAATTTCTGTGCCCTACAATGATCCCCAAATCTAGCATTTGGTAAAAATACATAATTTAATAAAAATAAATAAATTTGATAAAAATAAATAATAAATCGTTATGCTTGACAGGGTTGATCGACACTACTCGTCCATTTACTAGCGATCGAGTGTCTGGTGATTTCGTCCATTCAGTTGCAATTTAGTCGCTTCCCTACTTATTTATCAATTCCGTCAATATTATTTGTTGCAATTACTTCGAATTTTTTTTTACACTATCAGAATAGTTTCTTTTGTTAGCCACTGTGATTGAAAAGTTTTGTTTTGATAATATTTTCATTTCACACTCCATCTGAATCCTACGGTGTCGTTATTCGTCTGTTCACTGGCTTACTCTACTTACTAGTACTTACTCTACTACTTTACTTGTCAGGGAGGCGCAGACCCTGACAAAGTCTACTCTAATGTACAATCGTTCCCTCACCACGTGACCAGCGTTTCACCCTTAAAACTCCGTAAAAACCATGCCTTTTTTATTTCTGGTCCGTTTTGTTTAGGTCCGTACATCTATACTGATAATTAAGGCAGCGTTCGATAGAGCGAGAGGGCGAAAGGGAGAGAGACAGAGAGACAGATATCGACAAAAAAAGTGGAAGGAACCGTCGAACCCCTCGGCAGCAGTGACACCACAGGAAATATTTATCCCACCGGAGATAATGCCTCGGAGGATCGACGTCTCGCAAACAGCCGAGCGATTACAGCGTTTTTACGTGTCGACGGATTAAAAGACGCAAAATAGAAGAAAAAAAAGACGACCGAAAAAACGAGGCATAAAACGGAGCGGAAAGAGAAGAGCGAGAGAGAGAGACAAAGAGAGACAATCGAAGGAAAAAGGGCATCACTATGAAACTGTAGGATTCTTTCGCCCTTTGGTTTCAATGCACCCCTTCGCTCCCGCATCCCCAACGCGCACTTAGAATTTGCATTTGTCGCGCCATCTACCGACGAGCCTCCGGCCGGGTGAACAGATTGTTACTACTATTGTTCTTTCAGCTTGTGCATGTGAATGCACCAGTGTACTTCACTGAGGGATCACACCAATCTCCTTCGGGCGTCACAGCCCTGTCTGCTTTCTAAATGGCGAAGACAGAACATAACCTCTCGTGTCTGTTACATGTGCTTCCTTTAATCTTAGTAATGTTCTAACAATCCTGATGATTGCTCCTCTCCCCACGTTCTCTTTCCACCCACCGTCCCTTCTATCTTCATAGCTTCGTCTTTAAAGTCTTTCTAAATCATTTATAAGTAATAAGTATTTAATAATCTTTAGTTATTATTAGGACGTTGAATAAGCTCTCGCTGACTTTCAACAGATGGCGTTGCCAGAACTGCGTGCGTGTAGTTTAAGGGGGAATATACCTTTGTGAGGGCAAAATCAAGGGCCATTTTTGACAATTTATTTGAGAAAAAAAACAATATTTTTACATTCGGTTTTTTAATGTTAGCAGAAGTCTTAATGGCCGTCCATTAATCACGTGCGGATCAAATAGGGAGGGGGGGGGGATTGGATATCATCACGATTGATCATGCTGGGGGGAGGGGTTGTTATGACTTATCACGTGTATTTTTTTGTGTAACTGCGCGGACATGCCCTTAAATATACTGACAGCATATATATTATTTCGTTTTTCATAATAAAATACCGCACTCTCTAGGGCTTGTGTTTTACGTTTCATAATAAAAAAAATACACGTGATGTTGGGGGGGGGGGCAGAAACCTCACCAAATATCACCACGGGGGAGGGGGGGGGGGTCAAAAAGTGGCCGAAAAAACCTCACGTGATAAATGGGCGACCCCTAAAGTAAAGAATTTTTTTTAGTTATTTTGACATAAAATGGCGGCACCGTAGTCGATGAAACAAAACTCCTTTCTTTCATAGTCCTCTACGGGCGTATTGGCACAGGTCATAATTTTCAAGCAAGAACAAAAAACAAAAAATATTTTGAAAATATGTATAACGAACTAATCCAGTACGTAGGGGTTTTTCAAAATATTGATTTAAAAAAATGGGGTTAACATGAAAAAAAAAATTGGTCGAATATCGATCGTAAAATTTGTTAATTTCAACTTATCGAAAAAATGCTACGTACTGGACTAGAAAATGTTGGCAAGAAGCTACAGTAAAAATTTCAAGCCAATCGATTGAAAACTCGAGGCGCTACCCGTGAAAAATGACGCAACCGACCCAACCTCGAGCCAGCGTCACGCCAATCACATTCTACCATTGGCCGATGAACGGTAGCACTACCGGCTTAGTGTTGCGCCACGGTAGGAGTGATCTCTTCGGCCCAACGCTGGCATGTACGGTTGGCCAATAGTAGGCTTACCGGAAATCCTAACAGTTGGCCGGGTATTGGCCCAACATTGGGCCCGTGAAAAACGACGCAACCGACCCAACCTCGAGCCAGCGTCACGCCAATCACATTCTACCATTGGCCGATGAACGGCAGCACTACCGGTTTAGTGTTGCGCCACGGTAGGAGTGATATCTTCGGCCCAACGCTGGGATGTACGGTTGGCCAATAGTACGCTTTCCGGAAATCCTAATAGTTGGCCGGGTGTTGGCCAAACATTGGGCCAAAGAGATCACGATCATTGGCTGACGGTTGGCGTGATCACCGGCCTATAGTAGGGCTAAGTTCGGCTTCATGTTGTTGGCGCAGTATTCGGGCTAGTGTTGGCCCAGTGTATGGCTGTCAAAACAACCCAATGCTTAGCCAACAATCGGTCAGATTCACAAGTTTCTGTGCTCGATGATTGCTCATCGAAAGAATTATTAGATTCACTAACATCGTTATGCACAATCACTTGTTCGTGGAATGTTTCCAAATTTGTTTCACTATCCACTTGTCTCTTTGTTTCGTTGCCTCTGATCCTAACCTGCTGTAAAGAGTCTTCTAATTTTTGTCGTCATTTTAACACTCGACGTTTCTTAATACTATCATAATAACTCGGCATTTTTTTAATACACCACAAAACTTTAGTATAAATCAATTTTATTTTTAATAAAGTGAATTTCAGATAACAGTAATTGTGAGTTTTTATTATCACAGGACGTAGAAAATTGCATGCAGCGATAATAAAAAAATGTATAATAATAATATACGCAAAAAAGCATTCTTGTATACATGTATGGACTATACCGTTCAAAGCCAGTGTTAGGCCAGGATTGGCAATTCGTCAGTTTGCCATGCTAAAAATAAGCATTGACAAAACCATGGTCACAAAATTGGCTCAGACTCAGGGCCTGCGCTCGCCCCGACAATTGGCCGAGCGTCATCAATTAGTACTGACCCAGCGTTGGCTCTTCGATGGTGTGCCGAGCTTCAATTCGAGACTGGCAAACCCATGATCAACCGATTGGCCCATGTTCGGGACCAACACTGGGATCCGATAGTTGTCTGACAGTTGGCAATCTATATTTGGCCCAAGGTTGGGTGTTCGTTGGTTTGCCATGCTTCAAATGAGCACTGGCAGAATCATGGCCAAATCATTGGCCCGTATAAAGGGCCAACACTGGGTATTAGCGGTTGGTGCTGAATATCATACCAAGCGTCGGCCGCATCTTAAGCACATAAGCCCGTGTCTCAAAACATAGTTTCGAGAAAAACGCGTTTAAAGTTATAAGTACTGTAAAATCATGGAAATTTCGTGTTTACCTTTAATCGGCGACGCCTGGACCATACAATTGCCCTTCTAATTCAACATTCCCTTGCTCTTTTTCTTTTCTGGAAGATGTAGGAAAAAATTGCGAAAAAAATGTACAAATGTATATTCCCCCTTAAGATAGTAACGCATCCATAATGAAGCACTATAAGCAAACTTGAAATTCAGTGTGTGGGGCCGTCCATATATTACGTCATTTATTCTTGCTGATTTTTACCCCCCTTCTCCCTCAATCATCCTATCCTTCCTATCGTCATAAACCAATTACCATCACCGTCATCCAACGACCCCCCCCCCCCCCCACGTATTTTAAAATGACGTAAATTATGGACGGCCGCTGTGTCGCCGAAGTGTAAACAACTTTGTTTTTTCATAGTGTTGGACACGACAAATTTCGTGCCAAAAAAAGAGTATTTGCGTAGAATTTACTGCACTACTTTATTTAAAAAAATCTGCAAATTAACCACATAGAATTCTTGTTGAAACTTACGGCGACCTTCTCTGTCGGAAACAACATGCAGAGATTGGTTTAGACGTTTCAAAAATAATGACTTTAATGTGTTGAATTGGAGGCATTCCTTCATGAAGACTCACGTGGGACGCTAGCTGAACTTGTAGAATCATTGGGAGTTGGTCACACAACAGTTTTGAAACGTTTGAAAGCATTAGGATTGATTTTTTTTTCAAATAGAGCATTAATTTTCAGGAAAAAAAACAGCGAGAACGTATTCAACATCCCAATATTATTATCATTATCATCATCATTCTCATCATCATAATCATCAACATTGTTTTGATAATAATTATTATTATTGAAAACTCAACGACTCGCGTTGTTTATCGAAAATTGATTCATTAAATTCATTGTCATTATTTTCAGCTTGTAACAAAATTGAAATGTAGGAAAGTTATGGTATTTCGTTCGCAAAGTAGTTTAAAGAGCGTTCGCGTCTCCTCGAGTCTTCGGGGACTTCCAGCCCGTTGATCAAAGGCATCCGATTATGGAACACCCTGAAGTAACATTACGCGGAGTAGGCTTTGCTCGTGACAAAACTTCGAATGCAGAATATCTATTATATTATGGCAGGAGAGAGAAAATTTGACAAGGAAGATGTGTATGAGAGAGAAAGAGAGATATTAATTGATTCATTAGTTTATTTATGCCTGGGAAGCACCATGAGGGAAAATGTGATACAAGGACAGTATTTTAAGGGAGGACACCACTGCAACGGCCCGAAAAAGGTCGTTTTTGAGAATTTTTTAGTCCACCAGATTAATTATTTGGGACTTGGAAAAATGTATGTTATTAAGCATGCATTTAACTTATTGTTATATATAATAGACCCTCTGTATAAAAAATGTGGACCAACGGCCAGGTCAATAACTTGGTAATAGTTGGTCTGGAAAATGAAAATCAAAAAGTTTTATGATCTACATCAATGTGTAGTTCTTGTTGTACGAACCGTTTGTAAAAAAAAGAACTTTTCACAAAATGGCGAGTGTTACAAAAAAGTGTAACTTTGGTGAAATTTATACTGGGGGGATTGAAAATACTAAATTAAAAAAAGCCAAGTACAACGAGAGCAACTGTAATAACGAAAATTTTGGTTTTTTAAACTTGAAAATCGTACAATAATAGCTAGAGTTAGAATTCGGCCGGGTCGAGAAAAGTCGATTCCAGGAAAACGCGCTTGAAAGGTTGAGTATACGTAAATCGTTGCGCTGCCTACTTTCACTAAATCGTCTGTAACGGACTCAATTTTCTTTATGTTTTTTTTTAATTGTCAATTTCTAATGTTCAATTTTCTATGTTTTAACGTGAAATTTTTCCACTTATTCTCGAACATGTATACTTACAGAGAATGCAAAAAATCGATTTTTTTACCCGCAACAGTGGTGTCCCGCCTTGAGAGAGGATTTAAATGCACAAAGCAATAATAACTAGAACAAATAAACTATTATAAAATAAAAAATTAACACTTGTTTTCAGTAAATCTATAAAAAAGTTTCGCATATAGTTTTAATATACAAATGAATTTAGTTTTGATTTACAAATACATTTTTTTAATATCCAAGCAAAGGTGAGCAAAGAGAGAGAGAGGGAGAGAGAGAGAGAGAGAGACAGAGAGAGAAAAAGAGAGAGCGATTAAGAGTGAAGCACAGCAATCCGTATTTTGATTGAAAATCACGGACTTTAATCAAGAATTGAAAAATCAATGGGAGATCAAGATAAAAATTGTTTGCGATTTCGGGATCGATCCTTTGGACTGTTGACGCAATCCTTCCACCCTCCCCTTCTCTGGCCGTTTTACGAAAACCTCGCAATTCCGGATAACGCCGACTATTGGCTTTTTATTCTGTCAACGAAGGTCGAATGTAGAGGGCTCAATTTCGAATCCGCTTTAATTCAATGTAAATCGTCGAAGGCCTATTAGAGGCGTGACGATAGAGATATCTCCGACACCTGCATAGCCGATACGTTACGGTCCCAAAATCGTTCAGGAGCAACATTACATAGTCACTTTGGATCTCACAACCATCAGATTATGCCGGTAATGCGGTATTTGCAGTAGAGGGCATTTCGGAGGCGTGTTCGAACCCTTCGAGCTTTGAAGAGATCAACTCAAAGTTGTGATCACTTATGTTGCCAACGTTCTCATCATACGCCACATTGAGCGAATCAATTTCAACTTTAATCTTTTTAAAAACTTGTTGGATTCACTTGTCATTCTGCGATGAACGGTCGAGCATGGAAAGTAATTTTGCGGGCGACTTCGGCGAGATTCATATTATTCCAGCCTCGTTCTCGTCCACGCGGAAGTTGCATAAACGTTGCACGAAATTATGTTCACTTTTTTTTATAAAGTTTTTATTGCCTTTGGTTTAGGTAGACATACATATTTGGATAAGTTGCGTACAAATTAAACTTATGACGACAAAACGCATGTCGATGACAGGGTTGTGGGAAACTTTGGGCTGTTTTGTTCACCATCTCTAAGTTTTTTCATGACAGACTATATGTGGCGTGTACCATAATAATATATGTTTGGGTTTGTGAGAAGGTTGACTAACCTAAAAAACTATTTTTGAATTGGGCGTGGAAAAAGACGGGTGTGATGAGCTGAATGGGAAGAGAAAAAACCACGCTAAGGAAATTAACCCCAGGACCCTGCACATGGGTACTGCAAACCCCACATTATTACTGAGAAATGGTAACACAATTTTTCTTGCTTTGTTCAATCGCATTTTTCACGGTGATAATTTTATATTAGGTTTTTCTCGCAAAGCCTATTCCATTCGTCAGTAGTCGAGCGTTCGATTTCAAAAACAATCGCTCTACGACAAACAGTTCGTTAGCAGCGTTGATTTGAAGTGCTGGGGTGTGCGTAACCCCAGTGTAGGCTATTTGTTTCGTACTGATAGTGTAGGGTCCTAGGGTTAGAAAGAACATAATACGCCGTGTATAACGGATTTGTGGGTTCTTATTTTTCTGGGTTTATGTATTTGCACATAAGTTGCCGTCGGCGTGCGCATGTGTGGGCGTGAGTACCGACATAAATTATGCAGTCTGTTTGACATGACGTGACATTCCGGCATTGCGAGATGTTTTTTTTTCGTAGAAATTCCCAATCGATTTTTTGGAATAGTATGAGTTTGATTTGTTTGGGTGCGATAGGTTGACGACGAAGGTGCTGGTTTTCATTTTTGAGATTTTTATGATGTTTGTGTTCGGGAGGTCGAGGGTGGAGATCTCGTTATTGATGTCTTTTTCGTTGAAATCGCTTGCCAGGCCGCATATGTGTAGAATTCTTTGGGCGTATATGTGTAGAATTCTTTTGCTGCTGTTCGGAGAGTTTCGGCCTTTTTTGGTGCGCCACGATTTTTGCAGATCGGATGGTCGCTTCCGTTTTGTTAATTGAGGCTTTAGGCCACGGTAACGGGTATAAAATCATGTGCGAATTTAACAATTTTTTTCGTATGACAAAGTGATTCACTCATAAAATTAATTACACATCTATTTAGTATGAATATCAAGCTGTTGGAAAATATATGTTTTTTTTCGATGTTTGAAATGGCCGACTACTAATATTTTCTTTCGTTATCTTTTTTTAGGTGCTCCGCGGCGTGACATTTAGCATCCACAATTTTTTACCTAGAACAAAAAACAAAAATTCTCGTTTTCGATTAAGGCGTTCCCCCCACTTGTAGCGCAAAAAAGGCCTTTGTCATGAATTTTTTAAAAGAAAACTACAAAACTTTTTTAATCGATCAATATACCATCTTAAAGAACACATCTTGAAGAACTTTCAATAATTTTTTTATTGAAAAATATTACATTGTTTAGTGGCAAATGGCCGTCAATGAAATAATGTTTTTATATACACGGTTTGCGGTGACCAACATTGCGGCGAAGTGGATCATCTGAAAAAAAATGCGGATGGATTTAGTCAAATATAAGTATAAACTAGTCTTTAATCGAAGGATTTTAAAAAATATTCATTTTTCACAAAATGGCGGACAGTCAAAGTTAATGGTTCGATTTTAACGAAAAAAACGGCCGTTTTTTGGCTATAAAACGGCCATTTTTTCGAAAAAAAAATCGAACGATTAAAGACTACATTTTTATGTATTAAATAAGCCTGCAAAATTTCAAGAAGATCGGTTCGTTAGTGTTCGAGTAATCTTGGTCACCGACTTCAGAAATGCCATTTTGAGAAAAACGCGGTTAAAGTTTCATTTTCAGTTTACACGAAGAAAATATTTTTTTTTGTAAACTTACATAGAGTCATCTATTCCCGGGCCCATACTTCTGTATGGGCCCGGATACTTATACTTCAAAAAAATGCAATAAAAAAAATCGATTTTTTCAAAATCGCAAGTGGGGGTAACCCCTTAATCATAAATTCCGTACATAACTTAATCATAAATTCCGAACATAACTTTCAAATTTGAAGTAAATCAAGTGAAAATTGTTGAAGTTATTTGTCACGCCAATTGGACAAAGCTATTTCGAGAAGTTTCGAGTAGTCAGCCATTTTGTACATCGAACAGAAAAAAAAACATTTTCTAACAGCTTGATATTCATACTAAATAGATGTGTAATTAATTTTATGAGTGAATCACTTTTTCATACGAAAAAAATTGTCAAACTCGCACATGATTTTATACCCGTTACTGTGGCCTAAGGCCTTAACGGACAAAGAACGTACGTTTTTCAATTTTGTTATTGGTGAGTGTGGTGATAATTTCTGGGGTGCCGCTGGCGATGGGTATATGGATTGGCGGCGCTTTGGTTGAGCGGTTTTTGACGCTGCTGCGCATCTCTTGTTCGGTCGGTGTGATACCGACGGACTTGCCCGGATCTGTTTTATCCGTGTCCATGAGGTCGCCATCAGATAGCGCGTCGTAGTTGTTGGCTGTTGGTTATTGGGCCGGTGTTGAAGGCCTGTTCCGCTTGTTCCTTTGGACAAAATCCAGCCGCTGGGTCTGGGGTCCTCGTTTTCTTTGTTTGTGCGCCGACTACGATCGATGTTGAGGTTAGGTCTGGCGTCACTTTTGATCACGGAAGAGAGATTTCCATGGTCTTTGATGAATTCATGGTATTCCTCATTCACCGCCTGACCGCTGAGAGGTCTTCGTGATGTAATGTTTTTTTTTTTACTTTTGAACGCGGAGGCTGGTTACTGTTCGGATTTTCTTTTAGTTGATGCCATTTTCAGGTTATGTATTGAGGGATCCACATCATTGGGGTGTCGTGGGGCACAAAATCAGTTAATTGTGTTATTAGATTGCACTTGACACCCGTTGTTATGAATTTTAGTGGGTTGTGTGGGTGCAACACTGTGTGGGGCACGCTGGGAGAATGTCGAACGAACGAACGATCGCACTGAAGAATTTGAATTGTTCCTTAGCGTCTCGGAGAGAACGGGAGAGAGTTGAAGGATAATTCTGCAACTATCGATTTTAGTTTAGCAAAAGTCCCACGGTTTACGAGATTTTGGGCTTTATGTTATTTTTTGAAAAAAAAAAATCAAATGCTTCTGCTTTTTCGCGTGCCATTTCTAATAATGATATATATGAATCGACACTAGCTAAGTAACTTTTTAAAATAATTGGGACGATATACGCAGTACATTTTTTTACACCGCAGGCTGTCAAAATCGGATTTTCGAATTGGTTTGTCTGAAAATTCTGCATAAGATCTTTTCTCATAACGTTTCCTTAACATTTAAGGTTAAAAAGAATACTTTTATAGATGAACCAAATAGCCAAGAATATTTTGTTTAACCGGGTAAATAAAAGTTATTTGTAGAAATGGCATGGGCAAAACCAAAAGCAGATGATTTTTATCTCGAAAACCGTGGGCCTTTTACTAAACTGGAATTCCAGCATATAGTGGACCTGACCTATCGACGGTTGCAGGATTATCCATTCAAAATAGGACACCCGGTATATATATATATATATATATATATATATATATATATATATATATATATGTATGTATGTATGTATGTATATATATATACACACATACATACATACATACATACATACATACATATATATATATATATATATTTATAAACGCACACACCAAACGATCATCACACCAAAAGATATAATAGCAAACCTAATTATAGTTAATTGGCAGAGCAATCATAACACAGTTGTGTCATTCGTGTCGTTCGTTACCTTGCCCATACATTATAATTAGTCTAATATCGATATTCCATATTTTATCATTATCATTTGGTTCAAGTACCATGGCCTTTTCTGCCCGTATATGAGTAGATACACCGGGTGAGGCAACAACTATTAGCAGTAGAAATATTTTTGAACCTATCAGACTTCGGAGAATACTTCCCCTACAAAAGCTGCATAATTTGAAAGAAGTCATCGAGTGGTGACTACGGGGTTCATCCAGGTGGAGGCAATTTGAAGATGTCCAGGTCGCCTCCATTTTTTTCAATAAGACTACCATTGTTCAGAATTTCACCAAAAAACTGAAAATAAGTTCACACACCAAATTTAAAGATGATCGATCAAGATTTAGGATAAATAATCTAACAAAAATGCACTTCTATTTGTTTAACCTAGAATTACTGGGAAAAACGGTGCAAGCCTTAACTTCTATAAAGAGTGCTCAAAGTGATGGCCACCACTTTCAATGCACGCTTGCAGTCTGATCCGCATCGATTGTATTGTCGTTTTAAAAGCGGAGGCCATAGCTTTGAGCACCTTTCATAGGAGTACACTGCGACCTCTGTTGTCAGCACAACGGGGGGATCGGCTCCCCATCAGACTTGCAAAAATGGAGGTTGCGCACCATCGCACTAAAACCAACTTCGCGCAGGTGAGGTAGTTGATTGCAGTACCCCTCAAAGTCCTCTCTTATTTTCCTTTATGCTTTGAGTCTCACACTACAGCGTGGCGCTTCTTACACCATGCGTTACATCAATCGACATTCGGCACATAGTGGGGCGGGGGGGGGGGGGGGTCGCATCTGTGGAGGTTCTGTTAATAGAGGTCGCAATGTGAGTGTTTGTACCGTTTTTCAAGTCGATTCTAGGCTAAAAACATTAAAATTTCTTTTTTATCGATTTTTTAATACTAAATCTTAATGGACAAGCTTGAAACTTGTTGCGTAAACTTATTTTTAGTTCCTTGATGAAATTCTGAAAAAAAAAAACATAGTGTTAAGGCGTTACCCCCATTTGTAGCGCAAAAAAGGCCTCTTTCATGAATTTTTTAAAACAAAACTACAAAACTTTGTTAATCGATCAATATACCATCTTAAAGAACACATCTTGAAGAACTTTCAGTAATTTTTTTTATTGAAAATTATTAAATTGTTTAGTGGCAAATGGCCGTCAATGAAATAATGTTTTTATATACACGGTTTGCGGTGACCAACATTGCGGGGAAGTGGATCATCTGAAAAAAAAATGCGGATGGATTTAGTCAAATATAAGTATAAACTAGTCTTTAATCGAAGGATTTTAAAAAGTATTTATTTTTCACAAAATGGCGGTTAGTCAAAGTTAATGGTTCGATTTTAACGAAAAAAGACGGCCGTTTTTTGGCTATAAAACGGCCATTTTTTTTTCGAAAAAAAAATCGAACGATTAAAGACTACATTTTTATGTATTAAATAAGCCTGCAAAATTTCAAGAAGATCGGTTCATTAGTGTTCGAGTAATCTTGGTCACCGACTTCAGAAATGCCATTTTGAAAAAAACGCGTTTAAAGTTTCAATTTCAGTTTACACGAAGAAAATATTTTTTTTGTAAACTTACATAGAGTCATCTATTCCGGGCCCATACAGAAGTATGGGCCCGGATACTTATACTTCAAAAAAGTGCAATAAAAAAATCGATTTTTTTTAAATCGCAGGTGTGGGTAACCCCTTAATAAATGGAGGTGGCGTTTGGTGAGAAAAGTTTTCTTCCAAGTTCGATAGGCTAGAAAATATTTCTCCTGTTAATAGTTGCCTCCCCCGGTATATCGACAAATATGTATGTATATGTGGGGTGACAATTATAACAAAGCCGTGTGTTTTCAAAGGGTTTTGCGCTCAGACTTTGCGGCCGAGAAAAATATTATTTCCAATAGATTTTCAAGTCCTTTTTGGAAAAATATTGCGTGTTTTTATGACGCGTAGTATTTGCCCAAAAAATTGAGCATTCTTGAAATAAAATCAAAATCCTATTTTGAGTACAGTGGAATGAAGATAATGAAATTCCGAATGTGAAATACACGGGAAATTTTTTATGTATATCCCGTCATCGAAAAAAAAAAAAATTGTTAAAGGTACATTTAAAAGAAAATAAATAGAATTCAATTCCGCAAAAAAATTTATTTAGGGGTGTTTCGTATTCGGAATTGTCTTCATTCTGGTGAATCCAAACTGAAATTTTAATATTTTTCCAGAATGCTCCATTTTTCTGGCAAATACTACACATCACAAAAATACACTATATTTTTCCCCCGAGCACTTGAACAACCATTAAACATCGTACTTTTCTCGGTTGCAAAATTTCCGCGCCAGACCTTCAAAAAACATATGGCCACTTTATAATTATCCCCCTGTATATGCGATTGTGTGTATTCACACCCGTTGTAGTAAATATTTTATTTAAATGAAACACCATACACGCAATAATAGACAAAGCCAAATTATGCTTCCGTCAATCAATCCTGCAAACTACTCTCATCCGTTTATCATTTTTCAAACTTATTCTCTTTCTGCAGTTATTTTTAATTATGAAGCTTGAGGATGAGGTAACGTTCTTCTGAATTAATTTCCCTTGACAAAAAGGTTGCACCAGTAACGACTTCGTGCATTCGTTGATGAACTAATGAAATTTTATTAGCGCGATGGAATTCACGAGCGCGAATTCCTATCCGACACATCTGACAGGGTCAAAAATTAAATATAAAAGTGAAGAAAAAACGTAGAGCCGGATCGTGCTCCGCGTAACGTCCATCTAATACCACATTGGTACACAAAACGTATCCGCATTCGGGGAGTTTTCGCGGGGGAGCCATAGAGAAATAAAAGACGAGAGGGTCTCGTAGTTCCCTGGGTTAGCCGCAAATTATTGGGGGTACGCTGCCTTGAATAATTCATCATCCCTGTATCGAAAGTTCGAGAGGGAGAGGAACATCGAAGATCGAGAGGAAGGAAAAAGTGCTGGAAAACGACTAGTTAATAAATGAGGAGAGAAAGAGGTTCACGGGATATACGCGCTGCCAGAGGAAAAAAAGAGCAGTGAACGTCTGGCTGCAAAAGATATTGAGGTTATGTCGTTACCCAGTGGTCTCTCTTCCTCCCTCCGTCTGCTGTTCTCTCTCTCTCTCTCTCTCTCTCTCTCTCTCTCTCTCTCTCTCTCTCTCTCTCTCTCTCTCTCTCTCTCATGCGCCTGTGCTTGGTATGCTCAAAGGTGGCCTTGAAAACCCACCCCTCTCGCCTCCATTCTGGCATTTACGATCGGAACGATACGACGATATCGACGAGATAGGGGATGAAGGCTAAAAAGAAGATATAAAAAAACGATCACCAAAGTATGGATCAAGTTTCTTCGTCTCGAGATCGACCCCCTCTTTATCCCCAAACCCCTCTCCACCAAGCTCGTTTTTTCCCCCCTATAGCTTCTACTTTCTCCGTCCAATTTCCATTGCGTTTGGCACTTTCGCTATCTCCCTTTATATTTCGCCGGTTTTCGCGGCGAGCCCGATATTCGCAATGGGGCCCGAAACCTAAATTGAAAGTATAAATTACGGATAAGGGATACTGCGAGCGTTACCTAAACCGTATGTGTGTTTGAGAGATGGGTGTATACGTGCATGTGGTTTTGTACTGTACCACTACGAAAGCCTGTTTCTATTGACGACCGTGAAACCTCCGGGGATTGACGCCGATGAAGAAGGAAGGTTAACCGAAGCTGCGGGGAGTCAAGTCACCGGCTTTATGGTTCGCACGTGATGATCTTACCGATCGCCTTTTTAGCTATCTGCAGTCTTTTGCCTTTTGGCTTTCTCATCGTCTACTTTCCTTTGCGTGTTTTTCTGTACACTTCTGTACAGTTGGCGAAATTGCAGGCGGGTTCGACATTTTCGCCAATCGCGACGTGAGCAGTACAATCGTCATGAAACACTGCAGGCTGATGCGATTTTTACCAACCCCCGTTACACCCCTAACTCGAGTTTCAGCGCGGCCGTTCGACGGCCCGATGAGCCCACGAGACTCATCGCTCAAATTCAAAACGATGGCCTGTCACGGTCTTTTATCGATGCTGGAATCCCATGCATACTCTCTCGCTACGTCCGTTGCTTTCACTTCAATTTACGTCGGTAACCGCGGGAAAAAAATTTCGAGCGAATCGTCGATTGATAATGCGGAAACGCAGGTCAGCTGCGGTAATCATTCGTATCCCAATGTACCTAGCTATATAGCAATGGTATTGATTTGGCCGAACAACTTTTTGCATATCTGCAGATGAACGAAAGGTGGCAGCCTGTATTCAATGATTGTCAACTTGTGGGAGTTTTCTCGCGATTTAGGCGAATTGTGCTATGATCAAAGTTTGAAAAGGCATTCTGTCAGAGACCTTTTAGTTTTGCGGGCTTTGCAGGGATGCACGCCAGAACTGTAGCATCTTGAGAACAGCTATCAACCCTGCTTTTACTCCTTCAAAAAGTAAAGTTCGGAGATTCTGTATTTTATGTGCAGCATGGATCTGAACGAAGAATATTAATGTAAAATTTCATGCCCCTAGATCTATTTTCGAAAAAGGCTGAAATTTAAACCCTCTTAGGGGTGATTTTCGTAGTGATCCTTTCTTAGTGAGTGCTCGCACCTTAGTAGAAGGTAGCTTTAATGATAGTAAAGCCTTTTCCGAAATTGTAACTTTCTAAGTTGAAGGGTTCGGTCGCATTAGGGGAGACCGGGGCAAAATGGTATAGCGTGGCATAATGGGACCGGGGCAAAATGGGACCGGGGCAAAACGGGTTTGGGGCAAAATGGAATAGTGAAAATCAACACTGCTGGAAAATACGTCATTGGGGCAAAACGGGACTGGGGCAAAATGGGCCGGAGAAAATCAGGCTCCTCAGAAAGAGGCGGTTGGGGCAAAATGGGATCGGGGCAAAATGGGACAGTGGAATAATTCGATGCAGAAACGAAATAAATGCAGGGGTAAAAAACGAGGGGTAATAAATGAGTGAAAACAGGTTTTATTGAATGTTACACGATATTTGGGTCACACTCTACTTACGATACTATAATTTAACGGTGGCAATGTTTAATTTTTATTGCTTGTTTAACTAAGCTAATTTTTATCGGCACAATTATCGCAAACGGACTCGATTAAGTTATCGTCAGCATGGGCACATGAATAGTGGGCCCATTCGTTATTAAAGTTTGTTAAACAATTACTTTTGATTCTGCGGTCAGAACTGTACCAAACTTGACGTAAATTGTTATTTGAGCCTTCTTATTCGATTGGTACAATTTCTTTGTCGTTATTAATTATTTAAATAATCAAGTAATTTTTATAATCTGACGCGTGCAGTTTATGGTTTTTGTTTTGTTTTTATCTTTCTTTGTTTTTTTTTAATTTATTTTCTGCCAACTGCACGTTACTGATACTGATTTTCAAGCCATTGATGAAAATCTAACTCTTGTCAATTTTTACGTAAATTGTTTTATGAAACTAGGACCGCCGGTCCCCATGAAATCGACGGATATGTGTCGACAAATATATCGGTCAGTCCGTATTATCTGCGTATATGTGGACTGAAACGAACCACAAGCACCATTTAGATTAGATTATGTTTCAACAGCTCTTTCATAGAGCCGAAGCATGCATTTTCCTGTCATCCCATTTTGCCCCAAATTCAGCGGGCTGCGACACTTCATTTTTGTGTGTCCCATTTTGCCCCTATCCCATTTTGCCCCAAATCAAGCACCAAGAAACTTCATTTTTTGCTATCCCATTATGCCCCGATCCCATTATGCCCCAGTGCCGTTTTGCCCCGGTACCGTTTTGCCCCGGTCTCCCCTATATATATATATACAGGGTGTCCCTCTTATCTCTGCCACCCGAAATAACTCGATAATTATCGACATCACAAAAAAACGTCCCAGACAAAAGATATACGGTGTAAAGGGGGCCATCAAATGCGACCAATTTTTTTTCGGTGGAGGCGCTGACGCACAGTGAAGGTCACCACCACTTTTTAAAATGGAATGGTACATTTTTTTCACTCATCTTGTGGAGCACCTCAAGCCGCATAGAAAACATTAGGGGGGCAAAGTCATTCAAGGTCATTCAACGTCAGTGTCGATGATACAAATCTAAATATCTCGCATCACTACCAAATATTTGGTAGTGATCCGAGATATTTACATTTGTGTTTCATTTTAGCAGGTGTTCGAAATGACCTTGAACGACTTTCACCCCCAAATGTTTTTTATGCGACTTGAGGTGCTCCACAAGATGGTTAAAAAATGTACCATTCCGTTGAAAAAAGTGGAACCTTCACTGTGCGTCAGTGCCTCCAACGAAAAAAAAAATTGATCGCATTTGATGGCCCCCTTCACACCGTACAACTTTTGTCTGGAACATTTTTTTGTGACGTCGATAATTACCGAGTTATTTCGGGTGGCAGAGGGACACCCTGTATATATATATATATATGTGTGTGTGTGTGTGTGTGTGTGTGTGTGTGTGTGTGTGTGTGTGTGTGTGTGTGTGTGTGCGTGTGTGTGTGCGTGTGTGTGTGTGTGTGTGTGTGTGTGTGTGTATACTACATTGATAACTAGTGCCAACGGGTTATTCCTAGTTGTAACAGTCGAAAACATCTCATTTTCAGGATTTTTTTGTACGAAAATGGTAGTGTTAATTTTCTACAAAAATTACGTATTTGAAAAAGTATCATCAGAAGGGCACTCTGTAATTTTTTTATGTATAAATATTCAATTATAATCGATTTACGACTGATGTCGAGGAAGCACCTCTCGACAAACGTTTTTTGCGGCAAGCAATTAACCCTTCTAAACCAGGTTGTCTGATATAAAAGAATCAAACAGATTTCGTTAGTATGTTAGTTTATCCAATGATTGGTCGAAGGAGTCTCCCAAATATCAAAATCAAACAAATGGCGCGTGTTCAAATTGATCTTGTTGAAAAAATGGGCCTTCTTCGTTTATCAAGTCGAAAGTATACACCGGAAAAACAAATCCTTCGATCAAGTACTGCATTTTTACATCCAGAAAAAGCCCTTGAAAATTCAGAAAGATCGATACAGTAGTTTTCGAGATATTTTGCTTACTGATTTTTAAAACGTATTTTCGAAAAAACGCGTTTAATGTTTTGGACGACGCTCCGAGCGTTCTGACAGACGTCATAACAGCCTATAAATCTGTCAATTTTGATCCGATCACCTTGAAATTTCAGGGCACATTTATAAGATGATATACTATCGAAATACATTGGTTTTGAAAAAAGTGATTCTTCAACTGTTGCAACTAGGGATAACCCCTTAATACTTCTCCTCCTTTACCTTCAACGAAACTATAATTTTTTAAATTCTGTTACATCGTACGAGGTGCTTCCCCTTTTTACCTTATTCCATTTTTTCCCTACCGTGGGGCTTTCACAAATCAGATGAGACCGTTCTATTGGCTCATTGATCATTGTCCTTATAAAGAAATGTGTACATCTATCAAATTAATCCACTACTTTTATACATTTTGATATTTCATCATTTATGAATGATGATTAGAAATTGCGAGAGTCCGGGGTGCCCTCCGGGCCCTACCAATAAAAATGCTGGAACTTTTTCCTCAACCGAACAGCCGGCTGCGCCGAAGAATTAATAGATTACGAAACTTTGAAGCAAAAGTCCTCAGAAAAACCGAGCCATATCAGAACGATTGGGATTCTTATCTAAATGGTAGGTATCAACCGGTTTAAAATATAAGACTCAATATAATTTATAACAATTTCCTTTTACTTTGGAACTCTAAAGATGTTCGAGCTGCTTCCCACACTCGTTGAAAGCTTGCCATTCAATTTTTTGAGCTGAACGTCACAGACGCAAACGCTAATTGACCCCTTCGCGCGTGCTGATGATCCTCATTGCTCCTAACTTTCCCAAGCCAAGTAGAATTTATCGGGCCAAGACCCAACGACTTCGCGGTCTCTCAAAAGTACGAAAACTTTTCATCGCAACTCCTAAACTTACATTTTTTCCCTCCTTTCTCTATAACGGTTTCATAAAGTATTTCGTTGCTTATTTAGCTAGGGCGAAATAATAAAAAAATATGGACATTTTTTCGACCCTCAAACTTTCAGTGCTCTTTTTTTAGCAAGAGAGAGAGAGAGAGAGAGAGAGAGAGAGAGAGAGAGAGAGAGAGAGAGAGCTCCTGATCGCAGGGAGAAAGTATATTTCCCGGCTGACTGGCTGTAAAAAATTAACGTGGCAATCTCTCTTTCGTATTTCGAGAGGCCTCTTTCAGGAATGCCGCGAGGAGCGAGAAACAAGAAAGACAGACAGCAGAATACATATATACTATGGCGATAACCCTTCTTGAGATGCAGAGACCCGAGTCTCTGGAAGAGGCCCCGTGAGCCTTCTTATACCCCCTGCTACCCCCACCTACCCCCGCCCCTACGCAAGGGTAGCTGGGTGAGCTTCACTCAGACCAACCATATACACCTTAACCACACCCCCTCCATCCACCCTTCGTAAAAGAGGACGGGGACAAAGATAGGGAAAGGGATTGCGAGCCGACCCCCCCCCCCTCCCCCTAGCCAAACCACCCTCGCAAACTCCCTCTTCGAGGGAATGAGAAACCTCGTGGAAACTCTTCGGTCTCCCGGCACGCGCCAACTCCTCTTCTCTCCCAAGAGCGAAGCCCCTACGCCAGGAGAATATTAAATTCTCGCTCGTCGCATAAATTAAAAGATACCGTCGACGAGGACGTGATACGCGGGGGTATGGAAAGCACTGGCGGGTAGCACGGAGAATAAAGGACCTCAAAGTTCGTAGTGGCAACAGCGACCGAGGACCACTACCACTTTACCACTTCGTATATGATATGCTTGATGAAAAAAAAGGCGAGCCTCAATATTTTTTGCCGGTTTTTAGCCAAAGTGCTCGCACGTAATTTTTTCAGCGCAACGACTTAAAAATGTTTTCCTCTTTCGCGGCAGTTTCCGACTGAGGGTAGAACTTGCGCATGATATCCTGGGAATACGTGTTGCGGATTTGCGTTTTTTTTCGGATTTTCTGTATTGGAGGATTATGCCTAGTCGGAGTAGTCGAAAAAACACTTTTTTCAAAACCAATATATATTGACAGTGTATCGTGTTATAAATGTAAATTGGTAAAACCTGGAAATTTCAAGTTCATCGGATCAAAATTGACAGATTTATGGGTCGTTATATTGACGCTTGTTTGAACGCTCGGAGCGTCGTGTGAAACTTGAAACGCTTTTTTCTTGAAAGTACGTTTTCAAAGTCGGTGAGATAAATATCTCAAAAATCACTGCGTCGAGCTTTCTGAATTTTTTACGGCTTTTTCTAGATTCACAAATATGGTATTTGATCAAAGTTTTTTTTCTCTATGTGTACTTTCGATTTAAAGAACGAAAATGCCCATTTTCGGAAAAATCATAAGGTAAACTAATTTAAAGGGTGTCTCAGAATGACCTGACATTTTAATTTATTCGTAAGGCGTATTATTTATTTGAAAAGAACGAATATATTTATTTTAAAGGGTCTTCTCACTTTAGACGCTAAAAAGACTATTTTCATGAATTTTTTTGATAGGTTTGTATTATAGATATTGATATAAAAGTTGTTACACTTATTAAATACAGTTTCGCAATACGTAGAGAAATGTTCTTTTTCATGTATTTACGTAACCCAAACAAACTTAAAACACGTTTTTCTCGAAACAACGTTTTTCGCCGACTTGTTGATAAAATCTTCGAAACTACTGAACCGATCCTTATGAAATTTTAACCATATATTCTTTACAACTATAGCTATAGCGCATATCATGGATTTTTTAAAAGGTGTATATTTACTATTTTTTATGTTACCAAAAACGGTGAAAAAACACGTTTTTTGTTTTGTTTTTTTTTTCGAAAGATGTCCGTCATTTTGTTCTTTTTGCATATATAAAAAATCGTATGATATGGGCTATAGCCATTAACATACTAAATCTAAAATCGTTTGATTTTTTTCCCGATGATCCATCTCCGCCATTTCATCAACAGCGCAGACCTACAATTTTTTTGGGACATTTTTTTAACTTCCATTTTTATCTATAAATGGTGAATTAAATTAATTTTTAACAAAATTATATGTATGCCGAAAGTGTATTTATTCAGTGTAACAACTTTTGTATCAATATCTATAATATAAATCCATAAAAAAAAATCATGAAAATAGCCTCTGTACCCCTTAATATAAGGTACAAACTCGGAGGTTATGTATGGAACACAACATCCGTTAAATGGCATAAACGGCATGGACTTGGAAGACATGGTCTTTCAACAAGATGGCGCAACGTGCCACACTGCAGGCGCAACAATGCAGTTATTGCAGACGATGTTTCATGGTCGTGTTATCTCGCGCCGCGGCGATGTGAATTGGCCACCAAGATCGTGCGATTTGACGCCATTGCCCTTCTTTCTTTGGGGTTTTCTTTAAGCAAAAGTGTATGCCAATGATCCACAGACCATTCCGGAGCTCAAGGAAGCAATTGGACACACTATTAATGGAATTAGTCCGCCTGATGCCAAAATGTCATTGAACATTTCGTCAAAAGAGCGAACGTTTGCAAACAGGGACGAGGCGGCCATTTATCGGATATTGTATTCCACACATAACCTCCATGTTCCTACCTTATAGTAAAATCAAAATATTCATACTTTTCAAATAAATAATACGCTTTATTAATAAATTAAAATGTCAGGTCATTTTGAGGCACCCTATACTAACGGAATCTGTTTGATTTTTTGATATTAGATAACTTGGTTCAGAAGGGCATTGCTATAAATCGTCTATAAATCGATTGTAATTGAATATTTTTACACAAAAACTGACAAAGTTTTCTTCAAATTATACTTTTTCAAGTACCTCATTCGTGTAGAAATTTGTCGTCACGATTTGCTGAAAAAAAAACATCCCAAAAATGAGCTGTTTTTGGCTGTTACAACTAGGCATAACCCGTTAAGGTAGTATGTGCACGAACCTCCTCATGAGAAAAAAATTGATTTTTTGATATGCTGTAGTACAGACATACAGAATGACGTCCGCGAAAACCCCGTATGCCTTACCGGCTAAATACAATAGTAATTAATTCACTGAATCAATGCATTTAACCCGCACCATATAAGAGAATCCGTGCGGATCAAACTTTGACACGGAAATACTCGTAATAATAGTGCGCTTTTCCATACGGAGCTATGCGAAAGCAATAAATAACAACAACAAAAAATGTCGCGCTACGTATGTTCCATAAAAAAAATTTAGGTTACGTGACATTTCGAGCAGATATTAGCAATTGAATGACGGGAGTGATCGCGTAGATTTTGCAACACCGCATGCCGTCTGCTGACCTCGTATCCGGGAGGCCGAATCGAGCCGGTCAATTTGAATGCTACGACAAAAGTTGTAGGTTCTTAATGCATCTTTATCTCGTCCAAGATTCGAACGAATATTATGTCGATCAATATCTGTTGTTTTTGCTTTTTTTTGCTTTTTTCGTTTGGCTTTTTTCAGATTCGAAAATTTACAGATTTTCTGTTGACTAATAAATCCGCTAGTACTACCTTAAGCTCATTATTCCCACGAACGCAGTACTTTCGATCACTGTTTTGAAAAAGCTCTCCAATTTTCATTGCCTAGCAACATTGGGTCGTCCATGTTGATTGGTTCGAGTATTTGACTGAGCGAAGACAATGGACGAAGGAGGAAGAGAAATCGACATTTAAAACGAGCCATTGGGCGCAAACACTGTCGGAGGTATATTTCGCAATACATCATAATTGATTAAAATATTTCCCTGGCAGCAGCAAAGGTTATCCAAAAAATATCACTATCAAGATCCACGATTTCAACTTGCTTTTTCTTCGCGGTATAAATATTTACATATATAATCTGGGCGGGCTTCTCTGTAACCAGGAGGCGAGAGCAAGATAGGAGTAATGGCACGCAAGGGGTTGAACGTTCTTAAGAAGGTTCACTAGCTCTCAAAGAATTCATGGTTTTATTAAGAGCTCGAGGGCAGACACGTTGCTCACGCACCCTCTCCAAAGATATGAACAGCATTTATTCCAACACGCCATTTCTCTCCAGGTTTTTCCTCCCTCTCTTCGGCACCCTTCCTCCCTCCCTCCCTCGCTCTTTCGCGACTGACTTGGTACCGCGGGATCTTGGCCGAATAAAATGTCTTAATTTGCATTTTTAAGCAGAGACCCATTTTTTTAATCCCTTCACCGTAGTTGGACACATTGCGTTCACTTTCTAGTCCTCATCCTCTCGCTCTATATACTTACCCTGCTACGATCGTTCTTCTCTTTTACGTCTCTACTTTATGCAGCGACCAGCAGACCTGTAAGATTGTTCTTACCGCTATTTATCAGGACCAACTTATTTTCCTTTCTTTTCCGCCCACTCTTTCCTCTTTCATTTGCTACTTTACTCTCGGAAATATATATATATATATATATATATATATCACAGTTTTCATTAGAATTTAAATAACGATGTTTCAGATAAATCCTTAACCATCAATCGCCCTGGGAAAGAGTGAAAAGTGCGGAATCATTTATAAGAATTTAATGGCGCAGCTGCGAATTTTTTACTGGCTACGTCACCACCCCCTGGCTCACGTTCGCCACACTCTATTCGCTCTCTTTTCCTCTTTCAACCCCTCATTCTTTTCTCGTTCTCACGGAGCTTATTGCATTAGCACAAGGAGTGAATTTGCGCAACAATTTAGCTGTACACTACGATCTCTATTATCGGGACCTCCAGAGATGCAACAGCCCCCCCACTATGTGCCGAACGTCGATCGGTGTTGCGCATGGTGGGAGAAGCGCCAGACCCTAGCGCGCGGCTCAAAGCATGCCGGCCAATAAGAGAGGGCTTTTTGGGGTACCGCTATCAGCTACGTCAGCTGCGCAGAGTTAGCTTGAGTGAGTGGGGCGCAACCTCCATTTTTGCAAGTGTAATGCGAAACCGGTCCCACCGCTATGCCGACGATAGAGGTCGCAGTGTCTATCGAAGATGAAAAAACGTACACCGTGTCTGTGGAGTGTAACACGATAGTAAGGGGGACGATACCTTTGGGTGAGGAAAACATTGATGATTTTCATGATTTTTTTTAAAAGAAAACATTTCTTGACCATTTTTGAGACTAACAAGTAAAGGTTGCGAGTTCGGTTTCTCCGATTTCGATTAAATTTGGCATGCTTGTAGAATGGGTAAAAATAGACGATACGTATTTTTTTATATCTGCGGAACCCGATTTTTAAGGGGTGAAACGCACCCTCGAAACTAGGGGTGTTTTTCGTTTTCGTCGATAACGTTATCGTTCTCATCTCCAATGTATAGTACACGAAAAAATACACAGTGTTGCAATTTAACATTTTTTCATATCTCGTACCGTTAAAACGTTATCGACGAAAAACGAAAAACACCCCAATTTTCGAGGGTGCGTTTCAACCCTTAAAAATCAGGTACCGCAGATAAAAAAATACGTGTCGCCTAGTTTTACCCATTCTACAAGCATGCCAAATTTCATTGAAATCGGACAGATCAACCTCGCGACCTTTCCTTGTAAGGGTACGTTTCATTACTACTTTTGGCTGTTATATGCTACTTCTTTTTTAATCGTTACAAATGGCGTTGGTATGGCACGGTCTTCTAAATGAGTTTCGGCGGGTGTCATCAGACGGCGTGATACGTAGCATCGGCGGGATTAATCCAAAAGAGACCAACGAAGATTTTTTCTTTCGTCGACACTTATATGCAGAATATGAACCAAGAAAAAGTGAGAAGTTTTGAGAATCGATGAAATGGTACGCTTTGAAACAAAAAGTTTGTTTTTTCCGAAAAAGGCTACATAGTCCAATAAAAAAAATACTCTTGTTCTTAAATTTTCAACAACAAATTTAGGGACATGTTTTAGGCAGTAAGGTGAGAAAGATTTACACCAAATTTCATCAGAATCGGTCGATTAGTTTTTTAACTATACGTGCATTTTCAACGCCAGTTTTTGAAAATGCAGTTTAGGAGACCGTGCCATACCTCCGCCATTTTTAAAGATTACAAAAATTAAAAATACCATGTAACAGCCAAAAGTAATAATAAAACATACCCTAAGTCTCAAAAATGGTAAACAAATGTTACCTTTAAAAAAAAATCATGAAAATCAGCAAACTTTTTCCTCGCCTAAAAGTATCTCCGCCCTTAATTTGTTTTGCATGTATACAAAAAAGTGTACGTACGAATGTGCGTACGGAATCCGAAGAACGTCACTTTCATTGTCCTCCAACCGGATCGTTACGGCCAGACGTGTCTTTCGCGTCCTTCGGTGGTCCTCCTGTTCTTCCTTCCCCTCGGTCCTCTCTTATCCCTTTCGTGTATTAAATACTGAAAGCTCGAGTACACTCGTTTATCATTGCGGATTCCGCTTGCCCATTGAGCCCATCGTAATGCTTCTGGTACTCTCGTTCCTCGCTTTCATTCCCCTTTTCTCTCACTCTTTATCTTCATTTTGTCATTGTTAGATAGGTTTTGACGAATGCAAGCGGACGGGCTCGGGCACTCCTGACAGAAGGGAAAAAGCTACCGTTGCTTTGTGCCTTCCTCAGCATGTGCCTCCACAAACCGTAGTGTCTCTGGCTACAGAATTACTTTTATTTGCTTATCTGCAGGAGGGTGGAGTTAAAAGTGCCAGAGCTGAGTGAGAAAAAAGTATGTTTTTCACTCCATACGAAATTTATTTTTCAACCTATTCTTCCTTCAACTGGAAACACGTGGTCCAGCGCTTAACAAGACGGTCCAGTCCATCAAAATAATCGTTTTTTAATTTAGTAATAAATTTATCGCGTGATAAATATATCGTTAACGGGTTACATGGGTTTTAAAGGGTAACAAAAGACTTGTTTTCTCTCATTTCTTTCAAATTTTTCATTTTTTTTCTTCATAAAAATTAGGAATTATTTTATTTGGACATTCTTCATATCATTATGCATGTTTGAGTGAAATTTCGGAACAGTCGACTATTTAGATTGAGAGAAATGGTTTTTAAAATTGCAACTCTTAACACTGCAGGGTCTGCATTGCCCGAAAGTCAGGTTGCATAATTCGTCGACCATTCTATTGTGTTTATACATTTTGAATAAAAATTATGTTTAGATAGCAAACTAGTTAGGGAAAGAGTGAAAAAAGTTTGGATTGCCTTTACTATTCAGTTTGCCTGAAAACATTCAGTAAATACAGATTAATTATTCCGTTCATTCATAAGTAATTGAAATCCTTGTACTATAAAGAATGACTTGCCATATGTTTTCTTATTGTAAGGGACAAATATTTGTTACGGAAAATTATTCTGTCTAAATTTCAATGCAGACCCTGCAGTGTTAAAAGTTGCCATTTTCAGGCGTCTGGCCACCTTGGCCAATCGAAAAATGGGTATATTTAAAGAAAAATAATAAACTCGAAAGTATGGGCCGGAATATTTTTATTTTTTTACATAACGTCAGAAAGGGCTTTAAGAATAACGTTAATAAATTTCCGTTCAAAATATTAAAAAATGGCGCCGTTATGCACATTGCCGCGGAGGCCCTCCGCACGGTACGCACGGTCGTTGTCCCAGCTGTTACCCGGTCATGTCACATCTGAAAAAAAATCCGCTCGTTCGTGAGTCGTGTCGCTACAATGTAGCGTAGGGGTTTTTTTTTCGACCATGAAAAAAATTACGGCGAGCCGAAGAACAAAATTTGTATTTTTCACCGAATATTCGGCTCACCATAATTTTTTTAATGATCGAAAAAACCGATACGCTACATTGTAGCGATCCTACCTCACCTTACCTACCTTAAGTATGAGCCGACTGACCACACCGCCATCTGCCATCTTCATTCTGAAGGGCAAGTAGCATTGCTCGATGCCAAATTTTCGCTATCCGGACCGTTCACCATTTTGGCCCATCGCTATTTTATCTGATCGAATTTTGGTCCTTCGCTTTAATGAATTCGAAATTACAAACTGTCGTAATATTTACAATTCGACGATTTGACGTCTCGAATTGTTTAGTGTATATACAGGGTAAGGCATATAAAGTGTTACAGACCAATAGCATTCAAACTAAATTGACAAAAGTTTGACAAAAGGCCGTCATACTGGACCACGAAATTTTTTATCGGTGGAGGTGCTGCAGCTACGTCAAGGTCAACTCCACTTTTTAAAATGGAACCACGTATTTTTTTTTCACTTACGTTATTACCGATTATAAGACGAATTCAGCGACCTACAACACAAGGTCATTCTAGTCACGCAAAGTATGAAAATAAATTAAGAACCTTACATCAATACAAGTTTCATCCGCATCGTGTGTCATTACATCAGGATTTGTACGGCAATGATTTCCTAAATCGCGTCAATTTCTGTAACTGGATTCGTAGAAAAATGCGCACAGATGTCTTATTTCTGAGTCATGTGCTTTTGTCCGACGAATCTAACTTCACAAATACGGGAAATGTGAATAGGCATAACATGCATTATTGGGCAAATGAGAATCCTCGATGGATGAGAACTGTACCATTTCAACATCCGTGGTCCTTTAATTGTTCGTGCGGCATAGTCGGCGATCACGTCATTGGTCCATTTTTTAAGGGGTTACCCCCTTACAAAACTTGCGATTTTGACAAGATCGATTTTTTTTATTGCATTTTTTTGAAGTGCAATTTGAAGTGCAGTTTTTTTTGATGCCCGGAATAGATGACTCTATGTAAGTTTACAAAAAAAAAAATTTCTTCGTGTAAATTGAAATTGAAACTTTAAACGCGTTTTTCTCAAAATGGCATTTTTGAAGTCGGTGACCAAGATTACTCGAACACTAATGAACCGATCGACTTGAAATTTTGCAGGCTTATTTAATACATAACAATGTAGTCTTTAATCGTTCGATTTTTTTTGGTTAAAATCGAACCATTAACTTTGACTGTCCGCCATTTTGTGAAAAATGAATATTTTTTTAAAATCCTTTGATTGAAGACTAGTTTATACTTATATTTGACTAAATCCATCCGCATTTTGTTTTTCAGATGATCCACTTCGCCGCAATGTTGGTCACCGCAAACCGTGTACATAAAAACATTATTTTATTAACGGCCATTTGCCACTAAACAATGTAATATTTTTCAATAAAAAAATTACTGAAAGTTCTTCAAGATGTATTCTTTAAGATGGTATATTGATCGATTAAAAAAGTTTTGTAGTTTTCTTTTAAAAAATTCATGAAAAAGGCCTTTTTTGCGCTACAAGTGGGGGTAACGCCTTAAGGTCGCTTGACTGGGCAAGTTTATGCAAACTTTCTGCAAAACGTACTGCCTCAATTACTGGCAGACGTGCCCTTGCATGTTCGCATGAACATGTGGATGCAACACGACGGTGCATGCCCCCATTATGCTCTGTGTCCAAGACAAGTGATGAATGAGATTTTTGGTGAAAAGTGGATAGGACGAGGCGGCCCTGTAGCTTGGCCACCTCGTTCGCCAGATCTAACATCACCAGATTACTTTTTATGGGGTTCTGTCGAAGAACGCGTAATGGCGGTAGCACCTACCACGCCTGACGACATGAAAGAAAGAATACGCCGAGCATGTATCGAAATTACACCACAAATGTTGGCTGAAGTTAGGCGGTCTTTTCATCAGCGAATTAACAAGTGCTTACAAGTCGAGGGTCATCACTTCGAGCATCTTCTGTAGGTAGACCCAAACCAAGGTTAGTGGATCCTTTGAAAGTGATTAATCCGATATTTTTCGACTATTTTCATACTTTGCGTGACTAGAATGATCTTGTGGTGTAGTTCGCTGAATTCGTCTCAAAATCGGTAATAATGTCATCGAAAAAAATACATGGTTCCATTTTAAAAAGTGGAGTTGATCCTTGACGTAGCTTCAGCGCCTCCACCGATAAAAAAAAGTAGGGTGGTCCAGTATGACTGCCTTCTCGAACACTGAAACTTTTGTCTGAAACATTTTTGGATATGATCAATAGTTTGAGTGCTATCGCTCTGTAACACTTTATGTGCCTCACCCTGTATACAGGCGAATCGATATCATATCTCTCATTATTTCGTTAAATCTGATATTTGTTTTTGCTATGAATCAACTTTGAGATTTTTGTATTCACAATTTCGATTAACTATCTTACAGACTATCACAAGATTGATCTATCTATGTTGGAACGTTCGTCATTACTGAATACGAAATTTCGGTCCTTCGGAATATTGATCGTTCGACTTTCCGATCCCGACCCGAAATTTCAAAACCCATGCAACCCCTTGAAGTGAAAGGGAAGTGATTGATTTTTAATCAGAAAATAAGTTATTTTTCGGATTTTTTGGGGTGCTATTGAGTTTTTTTTCCAAAAGTTTTTGGAGTCACTTTTAAACACGTCGAAGTCTCTCAAGCTCGTTTGCTCTTGGGTGATCTTGAGAGCATACGCCGAGGAGAGAAAAAGGCAAAACTGTTATTGCATTTAGTTCCACCCCCCCCCCCCCCCCCTCATAAGTGATTCCACTTCCGAGAACTTCACTCTACCTCCCTCACGATTTCATAACCGGTGCGTTACGTCGATTTGCATTCTTTCGAGTGTTCCGGCTCCGCTGCAAAGAGCTAAGGAATTGGGAATGAAGGGGGAGCAGGTGGACGGATATGGAAGGTACTGCTAAGGGTGAAGGGGGCTCGAGGGCGCAGTAGAGTGAAAACCGAAAGCTTCGTAGCTACGGCTTTCGCACGGGGCTAGGGGAAATGGCTGCGGGCGCGAAGTGAGAAATGCCGAGAGTTCCTCTATATAGTTCGCTCCTCGTCGAATACAGTGGCGGCTTACCGCACGCCTCGCAGTCTGGACAGAAACCGCGAATGATAGCACGAATCAGATACGAGAGGGCTCTTTTCTTTCTCTCGCTCAGTTCAGTGCAAAATGATGTTTGAGCGCATTTGAATATCAGGAAATGAAGCCTCCGGTTCCACTGGGGAACAAGCCAGAATGGGAACGGACCGCGCGATATATTTCTATACGTTTCAATCTATGGGTACCTTCGTGTGGAACTTTTAGACTTTTTACGTTTCAATTATCTTTACATATTGGGCAAACCGACTAGTGAATGGACAAAAGCTGATTCATATTGTAGTCTTTAAAGAATATGAATTTTCGAAAAAACTCGAATCATTATAATTTAGCAAAAAAATCACAGCTGTCGTTAACGGGTTACCCCCACTTGTAGCGCAAAAAAAGGCCTTTTTCATGAATTTTTTTAAAGAAAACTACAAACCTATTTTAATCGATCAATATACCATCTTAGAGAACACATCTTGAGGAACTTTCTGTAATTTTTTTATTGAAAAATATTACATTGTTTAGTGGGAAATGGCCGTCAATGAAATAATGTTTTTATATACACGGTTTGCGGTGACCAACATTGCGGCGAAGTGGATCATCTGAAAAAAAAATGCGGATGGATTTAGTCAAATATAAGTATAAACTAGTCTTTAATCGAAGGATTTTAAAAAATATTCATTTTTCACAAAATGGCGGACAGTCAAAGTTAATGGTTCGATTTTAACGAAAAAAATCGAACGATTAAAGACGACATTTTTATGTATTAAATAAGCCTGCAAAATTTCAAGAAGATCGGTTCATTAGTGTTCGAGTAATCTTGGTCACCGACTTCAGAAATGCCATTTTGAGAAAAACGCGTTTAAAGTTTCAATTTCAGTTTACACGAAGAACATATTTTTTTTGTAAACTTACTTAGAGTCATCTATTCCGGGCCCATACAGAAGTATGGGCCCGGATACTTAGACTTCAAAAAAAAGCAATAAAAAAATCGATTTTTTCAAAATCGCAAGTGGGGGTAACCTCTTAAAAGCTATTTGTCAGTTTAAGCGGTTATACCAGTGTGAACGCTGAAAATTTGGGTGATCTTCGGGAATTTTTTGGAAGAAAAGTACTCAATTAAGTGTTTCGGAAAATTAAGAATATATTTGGGTATATTTGACCTATATTACATATTTTTTTCATAGAAAAATATTGAGATCCAAGTGACTTATGCGCTGCCTTCGGAGGCGCCAAAAAAAAAGTTACTCCACTGCTGACATGATTCCGGCCGATTGAGTAGCTGAAACCGAAAAAGGAAAAATTGTCATTAAACTGGAAGGTATTTCCTGTACAATGACGTAGGATTTTCGAAAAATATCAAAATCTAACAAAATGGCATAGTTATGAAAAGAGTCTGTTTTCTTGCCTATAAAATGGTCGTTTTTTCAATGCCAAATCGTCAATTTTCATCCAATCAACAATATCCTACGTCACTGTAGAGTAAACATATTCAAGAGCACTCAGTTCAAATTTCAAGCCAATCAGATAATTGCTCTTTGAGTTACAATGTCAGCAAATTTGAAAAATCTCATTTCGAGAAAAACGCGTTCAAAGATTCAACTATCGATTTTTGCAAGATAAAATGATTAGAGATGCGGCCTTTAAATTTTTACAGGATATTCTTGAAAGCATAAATTATCGAAAAAGGCAAAAAAATCGATTTTTTGAAAGTGTCACACCGGTATAGCCCCTTAATATCGAATTGCAACGCCAAAAAGAATTTTTCTAGTTTGCGGTACTTGCACATCGCGCAACTTACTTACGATACGGCTGTGCACAGTAGATGTTCAAAACGCGAAAACAATAGTTTTTGTAAGTTTCGAGGGTAAGTATTACTTTCATTACTTGAGAAAGAATCAATCTTTGACTTTTTGAATTTTTTTACAACATATTCGTAATAATAGGTGAGAATTAGACATGTTTATTCACTGCTGCTATATTCTAACCTCTTTCCAGTGAATGGACATATGGGCTCAGTTCTGAAAATGCTCAAAGCAGAGTAAAAAATTTAGCTCATCTTATGATAGTTGCTAAATGAATTATTGTTGAGATCTGACAATGTACATTTCATTGAATGTTGTCATAAAATCAATTCATTGGTTTTTTAATTTTTGGCACAATTTGATTTTCCATTTCTCTGTCGAAACAAACTTTGGTAGTTTTTTTGAGAATTAAGATGCAAAACAGCTTTGTGTATTTTCTACGAAATTACAATAACGAATATAATGCTCATATGTATAAGAATGTTATAATTATTGTGCAACACAGTAATCTCCGAATCTAGCATTTAATAAAAATAAATCGTTTCGCTTGACAGCGTTTGTCTACACTACACGTCCATTTACTGGCTGTTGAGCATCCATTTACTGGTGATTTCGTTCATTTGGAAACATCGTCAATTTGGAAACAATCCATCAAGTGGTTCTCGAGATATCATGTCCACCGACTTTGAAAATAGTATTTCGAGAAAAACGCGTTTAAAGTTTAAAGTATGGCGCTGCTATCGCTTGCTCGGCCGACTGTAAAAAGCTCGTTCAATTTTAGGAATATTTCGATGAAATTTTCGTCCGAAATATTTTTTCCTTAAAAATATCAAAAATATTTTTTGAAAATTCAACGTTTGACCCACCTAGGTAGATGTAGCCCGTCAATAACACGATATCATAACGATTATTTTCATCGACGATCGGTGTGATACGTATTATCGAAAGAGTTATTCGCGAGAGAACTACCTTAATAATTATCGAGAAAACCGTGCCACATGCTCCAACCTATCGAACCCATTTTCTTCATCGATTTCTCAAATTACACCGCAAAAATAAAAACCTATCTTCCTAAAATAATTGCCCACCATCATTTACTCCCACTGTCCCAACAGTGTGTCTTTTTTTAATTCGCTTTTTATTTTTCCGACTGTTACGTATATTCATAGTCAGAGTAATTGAGCCTCGATTACCGCACATGCATTGGCCATATCTATATCTATGTGTATGCATATCGAGATGGGACTACGCGTTACTTGGGAATTTTGATGCGGGAAAACTGGACCGAGAGAGAACGAGAGCCGAGAGCAAAAGGGAGAGGTCGAGAAGGATAGCATGTACCAAATGGATAGAGAGGGAGTTCCCGTTTGAATAATGCTTTGCATTTAAATGCCCGACCCGATAAAAGAAACCATCGCACTCGGGCGTCCCACTTTAAATATCCTATTACGCACTATTATCTTTGCGCCGTAGACCGAAAGCCGCCCAAGACAAACGGACAGGGGTGGAAGAGTGCGAGACAGTGTTTAGTTTGCATTGGTATCAAAAGGCGTTACTTGCATTACTATCCTTCCCAGATTGATTCCGCCCCTTTTGTTTGTACGTGATATATATATACATATATACATACAGGGTGTCCTGTTATGTATGGATAATACTGCAACTGTCGATAGGTCTGATCATGTCCTACTATATGCTGGAATTTTAGTTCAGCAAAAGTCCCACGGTTTTTGAGATAAAAATCATCTGCTTTTGGTTTTTCGCCAAAAGCAATGCCAATTCTACAAATTATAACTTTTTTTACCCGGTTTAAAAAAAAATACTCTTCGTTATTTGTTTTACCTAGGATAGTCATATTTTTAACCGTAAATGTTAAGGAATCTTTATGAAAAAAGATCTTATGCAGAATTTTCATGCAAATCAATTCGAACATCTGACTTTGATAGCCTGCGGTGTAAACAAAACGTACTACGCATATCGTGTCAATTACTTAAAAAAGTTGCTGGGTTATTGTCGATTCATATCATTTGTAGAAATGGCATGCGAAAAACCAAAAGCAGATGATTAAAATAAAAACAAAGCTCAAAATCTCGAAAACCGTGGGAATTGCACTAAACTGAAATTTCAGCAAATAGTAGGACATGATCTAATCTAACAAAACAGGACTATATTAGGTGTAATAAAAAGAAATCCATTATTTTTGCCTTCAATTTCATACAAAAATAATAGATTTCTCTTTACTACACCTAATATATATATATATATATATATATATATATATATATATATACAGGGTGTCCCAGAACTGAATGCGTTTCCCGAAATGGGCGGTTGGGGGTGAAATTCTGAGTCGATTGATATAAGCATGTGTGGGTCTCAGGTCAACCTCTGAATTATTATTAATTTTTAACTGCGGGCGCACCTGATTGGCCCGCAGTTAAAAATTAATAATAATTCAGGAGTTGATCTGAGACCCACACATGCTTATATCAATCGACTCAGAATTTCACCCCCGACCGCCCATTTCAGGGAACGCATTCAGATCTGGGACACCCGGTATACATACACTTCTCGAGATTCCCATAGGTGCATTTCTCTTCGATATCAAGGTATAGAATTTCTCGGCGTGAGAAAGCTCAATATGGAAAGAGAAGACTAAGAGAACGAGACTTCTTTCTCCCGTTTCACCTCCGCGATCTTCCCGGGTGAAAAATTTCAAGGTAAAAGGGGGTTTCTTGATTTACTTGGCGCTGCCTCTCAGAATAAATCCCGCCAATTTCGTGCATCCCTTTCGTTTACTCGGATATTACGACTCGAAGGATGAAATGGAGGATACTGTGCGCCTCGTTCTGTCTCTCGAGTCACGTACAGTCTTTGTCCCTCCCGAATCACCGAGCACTGAAACAAAGGGCGTGCACGCGCGTGAGAATAATTTTTCCTAGGCGTTCCTGGCTGGTAACCGGTAATACCGTGACTCTTGCTTTTGTCTCACCTTGCCACCTCTGCCTTTCGGCGAGGCTTGAAAAAGAATCGATATGGATATCGAATGACATGGACATCGAACATTTTTGATATATTTTTCTCAAAACGGAACCCTCGAGTCACGCGGAATAATAATTAGTCGAAACGTTGCGCAGATGGAGAGAAAAAATCGATTTGCGTTGCTGCTGGCAATGTTTCATTTCTTCTCGACACTTGTCACTGCACTATTTCCAGTTCCTGACAGTGTTGGGCAAAATATTATTGCTAAGGTAACTAAAGATTAACAATTCATTAATTGTTAATCACGACTATAACAATTAACAATTAATTAATTATAATTGTGAAAACCCACGATTAACAATTAATCAATTGTTAATTGCTGTAGTTGCAATTAACAATTAACCAATTGTTAATCGTGACTTTCCACAATTAGAAAGTAATCAATTCTCAATCTTTTTAATGTATTTGATTAAAAAATAACAATTGAAACTGATTATTGCATAGGGCGCGGAGTGGCGTCAAAACAAATGTGTTAGTTATTGAAATACGTGTATGAGTAGCAAATAAAAGATTGATATTAATCATCAATAATATATATAACAATCAATAATAATATCTAAATCTATTTTATCTGATATCTGTACAGATAAATAGGTTAATTGTCGGTTTTTATTGTTTCTTAGAACAATAAAAAAAGTTAGTTGCCGTTGTTTTAATTGCGAGTTTCAATTAACATAGATTAATCCAAGTAAATTAATTGCAACATTCAATTAATGTAAATTGCACTTAAATTAAATGCAATTACTTGTTTAGTAAATTAATGAACTGATTGAAAATTTAATTGATTAACGCCTAGCACTGGTTCCTAAGGAGTGCCTCTTTAGACACTTCATTCTCACGGGCCTCTAGAGGGTTTGTGTTACCTGATTAACTACTGTGTCCCATTTGCACATGGGCACAAGGAACCCGTGAAAAACCCGCGCCTATACAGGCTGCATCCGATCAACCGGTCTGCATAAGATTGGAACCCAAAAAACAAGTCGACGTTCAATATTTTTTTCTGGTGGGAAATTGGGTGCAGAATTTGGGATTTTACACACAATTTATAAAGAGTCTTGCCAAGTTTCAGTTTTTTCATTAAAAAATATTGATAAACATTGAAGTTATTATTATTTAAACAAAAGGACACCGTTGCTGTATGGCTTATCGATGTAGATGGTTCTGTTAATTAGGGTGACCTCAAATGATAGGTTAAAAAATGTAATTTTAGTACAATAATAAAACTTTTGTATGACTCGATGCTTTTTGGAAATTTTGAAAATCATGAAAATGACAAACTGTAAAAAAAATTTCGATTTCCGGCCAAAGAAACAATTTTAACAATTTGTTATTAGTAGATGGATAATTTTAGTACAATAATATACTAAAAATAATTCGGTCTTACAACAGAAAATGTTACAAACTATGCACTGTCCGATTTTGAAGTGTATCGGACGAATAGATTTTGAGATGCAACTCACACTGTTTCATAAAACATCGTTTCGACGAAAAACGCAATAGTATAAAGGGTAGTATAAGCCCTCTGACCCCTTATCAAACATTGTCATAATTCAGTCAATTTTTCGAATTTTTACAAGATTTTTGTTGCAAATTAAAGTAACAATTCTAGGCTACAAAACTATGCAATACAAATATTGTATTTTCGCAAATTTACGGTTATTAGGTTCCGGCTAGATCCCCCAAACTTCGGTTGTATTGTCATGAGGAGGCCAAAAAAAGTGTCACTCACTCAGCAGTCCGCCATCCAAGTATTGGTCCTGGCCAAGTCCGCTTAACAATGAGAAACTCATTGCTGATTACGAAAATTCCGATCTTGCCTGCGAAGATTTTATTTTTCTAAAAAATATTTGCGAAAAGCCCTATTTTGCGGAAAAATACGTTACCTTTGTGTGTTTAGACTTTCCATTTTTCTGAAGGATTTTTCGCACAGAACAAATGTATTTATTTATTTATAGCCCCACGACCTAAACGCTATTTTCTAAATCTTCCAAAATCCTTTTCGGAAACCAGATTTTAAATTCGAAATTTGTTTACATGCGGCAGAGCTATGGCCGATAAAGAATCGCCGGTCCGCAGATTCGACCGATCGTACATTTGAAAATTCATCTATTTACGTTCCGGCTTCTCCAGAATCGCACTTTTGACCTAGGAACTTTTTCCTCGGCTCATTTTAGGCGAAATTCATCTACCTTTCGAACAGACTTTTGCTTATCCAGCTAGAAAAATTTGCCGATTCTCTGGATCACCCCAAAGATGGCCTTCCAGATTTCGCCAGCTTTCCTGAACCTACCCCTTTGGGTATCGGTTATCGCAATTTTCGGGTGGCTTTTTACGATAGAAGAAATTGAGATATCGGGATGGGCCCAACGGTATTCTCTAAGTTAACCAAAAACCTTTTTGGAAACCTACCCATAAGCCTAAATCCATCAATTAAAAGCTGAGATATGGCCGTGCAAAAAATTCAATTTTCGTTCGCATAATCGGCCGAACGGACTTTTTCAAATACATCTTTTCGGGTTTCGGTTTTTCGTAAATCGCCTTTTTCTATCGATCGTAGTGTTTCCTACACTCTCCATTCTTTTGCACCACCGTCTATACTGTTCTTTTTTTTGCACCACCATCGTTGTTTGTTTTCAAGCATTTTTATCTACTACTCTTTCGCAACTTCGTTTTAAATGGTATTTTTTTATTTTTTATTTCAATGCTGACAAGTCCTATCCATTGCTCTCTTTGTGGGTGTGTGCGTGTGTGTCTGTGTGTGTGTGTGTGTGTGCAGCATAACGTTATCCTGTGAGGGAGAAAGTTTTTGTTGGAACTCCGCGGAAAGGGATGCACACGTGATGTGCAAGAACAGAGCAGCCAGCTACAAAGTTTACTTTGTTGGGCTGCTTGTTGTTTATCGAATTTCCTCTCGGCACCACCCGACTCCCTTTTCATTTTTTTCACTCACGCGCTTGTTTATTTTTTTATTCCATTATTTTCTGCCGTTGAGCCGAATAGCGTCGCTCCACATCGGGAAATTGTGAAAGAGAGCCACGTGATACGTAACGGAAATTTCCTGAAAGAGGGATGAAAGCAGAGCTGTTAATACAAGGGGCCATTGAGTGTGACGTTGTCCTTTTCTCGAAATGACGTGCGAATCCGCGTACGTACGTTTACGCTTTCATATAGAATATAAAAAGCAGAATGGTCTGTCGGCCACCGCTCTTGTTGACCGGATACCTCACAATGGGGGTAGGCTGTCAAAAGCAAAAGAATAACACACGCATTTCGCGACATTTCCGTTTCTATCACTGTTTTGTTCTCCAAATCAAATCATTCGAATTTTTGAAAAACTGCACTCGTAAAACGATACACATGGACGGACAAGTGCGTTTGGGTGCACGTGTCCGGCTTCTATGGAAACAAAACGGGTTTTCATTGCTTGAGGAAAATTCAGCCATCGAGCTGAAACTTTGGCCACAATTTCATCGGTCATCAAAATTATATTTTGGTTTTGATATTTCGAATTGTTTTCTACGAATTTTATGAAAATCCTGCAAATGTTGTGACAATGGTTTTTTGAAAAAATACTCTCGTATTTTAATTAACCTGGCCGTTGCATTGCGACAAACGACTGACGGGATATGAGTTGAATATAGTCGAGGAAAGGCAATAAAAAAAATTGCACAGAACGGTTTGTTCCATCCCCTGGGACACGTCAATCTCCACACCCCAGTAGGAAACTTTGCAAAAAGAATTGAAATGCTTGTTTTGTATTTAATCCTTCAAATGTATACGGATATATGAGGAACGGTGATTTCGAAGAGCCCCATACTCAACATATTGTGAGTCCCAATGTCTCCAAAATAAGATTTGCATGAATATACGCATTTACATACTAAGTTCATTTTAAGGACAAATCTGGCCCAGAATCGACAGTTCGTTTGGAAAAAAAATGAAAGAATTGTTGTCCAAAGAAGTCAATGTGTTCATAGTCGACATTTCATAGATATAACAGGGTTAAACTACCAATATACAGGGTGTCTCAGAACTGAAGATGTTCCCTGAAATGGGGGGTTGGGGGTGAAATTCTGAGTCGATTGATATAAGCATGTGTGGGTCTCGAATCAACCCCTGAATTATAATTAATTTTTAAAGGTGGGCCAATCAGGCAATCCGGCTCATCGGGCGTACCTGATTGGCCCGCCTTTAAAAATTAATAATAATTCAGGGGTTGTTCTGAGACCCACAAATGCTTATATCAATCGACTCAGAATTTTACCCCCAACCCCCCATTTCAGGGAACGCATTGAGTTCTGGGACACCCTGTGTATATGTGTTTGTATTTATGTATTTATACTGGGCCACTAAATCTAGACTGTCACCTTTTCCAACGTACATTTCCTATAATAGGAAAAACACGTTTTTTCTGATTCTGAATCTCTTTTGGTGAATATACATGGTGTCCTGTAGCTAATGGATAATCCTGCAACTGTCGATGGATCAGATCATGTCCTACTATATGCTGAAATTTCAGTTTAGTAAAATACCCACGGTTTTCGAGATTTTGGGCTTTATGTTATTTTTTTTAATCATCTGCTTTTGGTTTCTCGCAAGCCATTTCTACAAATGGTAACTTTTTTGACCCGGTATTTTTTAAAAATACTCTTGGTTATTCGTTTTATCTAGAAAAATCTTCTTTTTAACCTTAAATGTTAAGGAAACTTTATGAAAAACGATCTTATGGGATTTTCATATAAACGAATTTTCATATAAACCAATTCGAACAGCTGACTTTGATAGCCTGCGGTGTAAAAAAAATGTACTACGCAGATCGTGCCAATTACATTAAAAAGTTGTTCAGTTAATGTCGATTCATATCATTTGTCGAAATGGCATGCGAAAAATCAAAAGCAGATGATTTTTTTTTCAAATAACATAAAGCCCAAAATCTCGAAAACCGTGGGACTTTTACGAAGCTGAAATTCCATATAGGAGGATATGATCTGACCTATCGACAGTTGCAGGATTATCCATTCATCACTGGACACCCTGTATATTCAAATATACCTATCATAGGCTTACTGGAGTAAGCTAAGCTCATTGTTAGGCAATTTTTGTCTCCCCTCGTGAATTCATCCTAAACCAGCAAACGTCTACGATGTCTATTGTACTTATCGTATTTCGTTCATTCCCCTTAATCTTTCGTTCTTGCGGTCCGCTTTTTTTGCACCCATTGTGCGAATGAGAGGAAAAAAACGCTTGCTGCATCAAAAATCCGTAGAGCTTTTCATGGCACGTCAGGGTGATACGTAAACACAATTGAATATTCTTCATTTCCGATTCGGTATAGCACACTCTGGTGTGCACAAATACATCGAATATGCAGAATTATCGGACGGTTTGCCAATATTGTGTGTACTCCATGGTTAGCTAACTGTTTGCTTTGCCGCTGGCATTGAAACTCGCGATACAATTGTTATAAGCTAGGGGAAAAAATCCTTTTAGAGTGCTTGGAGAGAAGTAAACACAAAAACGAATTACCAGTGGTGTGCAGTGTATAAACGACCTTGGATTCATGGGGATTAGGGAGATTTGGGATTTAGACATTTCAGTTGCTTTCAATTTTTTAACATTATAACATTTATTGAGGTTTATTCCCAGATAAATAATATCCGCTCTCCAACGAAACGAGGCAAACTATGGCAAATCAAGTTTCTTGTGATGAAATCGAGATCTTGGGAAATCCTGGGCATATTTCGTCTTCTCAAAATACTCTCTATCGATTGGATCTCAAAAATTGAAAATAGATGCTAAATTTACAAAATGGCGGCAAAGTCACGAAAAACTTGGACTTATCAGACTAATTTGTTACTATAAAGATGCAAAAACATTCATTTTCGCTAAGATGTCAGGTTACAATTAATGGGTCATAGTGTTTTACGACTCCTGTATTTCGAATCCTGTATTTCAAATAGATTCCCCTATCGGTTTTCAAGATATCGTGGAAAAACTGGATTTGATGTGAGTGGCTTAATAAAGCAACTTATATCAAATCCAAATATAACTAGGATGCGAGTAATTATAAAACTTTGTTTCTTTAGGGTACTATAACATTATAAAATAATGCAACTCAAGATATTTATTATTATGATTATTATGATAATATAATGCATAATGATAATACGATTATGTAATGATTATTATCATTATGCTATATTTTACATAACAATATGATTATGATTATTATGATAATATAATGATAAAATAATGCAACTCAAGATTTATTTTCAAGTCAATAATACTCCATCATTATTATGATGAAGTATTATTAACTTGAGAATAAATCTTGAGTTGCATTATGTTATAATGTTATAGTACCCCAAGAAAAACAAAGTTTTATAATTACTCGCGCCCTAGTTATATTAGGACGTTGAATGAGTTCTCGTTGTTTTCTGACAGATGGCGTTACCAGCACGGCGTGCGTGTAGTTTACGATGGTAACTCATCTGTTAAGGCGGTCCTCTAGTTTCTCGGGTCGAAAAAATCGATTTCTTTTTCATAAATCACATCTAGAACATGTGTAGAAAATGTGTGCCAAAGGATTTTTCGATATTCGAAGTGGTTCACAAGTTACAGCCCTGGAATGGAGCAGGTATACGGAGCAGGTATACGGAGCAGGTATCCTTTCAAACGCGTTTTTCTCGAAATACCATTTTTCGAAACGGTGACCACGATATTTCAGAAACTACTGCACCGATCTTGTTCAAATTTATACAGCATCTTTAATATGTTATAAGTCAGTGATTGAACTAGGATCATCATGATTGCTTCGATAGTTTTTTTGTACGAGCGAAAAACTTAAGAAAAAATGAGTAAAAAATAGAATGTAATTTTCAAAAGTGTATAAAAAAGTCAATTTTTGTAATTTAGAATTCACTCTAGTTCAATCGCTAGTCTTAAATATGAAGATTAAAATGCCGTTTGGTTTTTTGATTTCAGATAAGCAGAACAGCCGCAATCTTGGTCACCGTCAAGCAACTCTTTTACTTGATGTCTTCCTGTCGGCCACTATAACGTTTATTCTATTATATATTTTGACTTCAAAAAATTTGTAAAGCTTATTTAAATGTTAATAAAGATTATGCAAAAACAATGAGATTGGTTATTTCGATGCTTTGCCCGTAAAAAATTATTGAAAAAGCCGTAAAAAACAGCCGAGAAACTAGAGGACCGCGTTAAAAAGTACTACAACAGGGTGTCTAATTTTGACCAGAACTGAAATTGCATGACATTTAAGGATTTTTAAGGCAAGGGATGGGGATTTTTTCATGACTCTTAGTATGACTTTCTGGCCTAGAAGTATACTTAATGATTCTACAGTGCGACCGATTTTCTAAATTTGTATATTTTTATTGTGCTCTTTCAAACAGTTGTGTGTTGTATGCCAATAAAAAGTATACGGAGTAAACGAAAAGTCACCAAACTGTTCAATTCCATGTGTAGTAAAAAATGTGAGACAAACATAATTTCAAGATTGCTGCAAAGAAATATATTTTGGGAACATCTAGAAAAATATTACATGAATTTAGGAACTTTGAGTAGTATCATCTAGTCGCTTTGCACGAATAACAAAGAAAAACTAATATTTGTGGAGATAACGCATCATTTTCTTTTACCTTCTTCTATTTTATTTTCTATCGATTCGATATTCGCTTCTCTATCGACAAGCACCACAAAGTTATTTCATATTGAATATAGACTCAACGATAATTTAGTAGGGTATAATAAGTCAGGTAGACCGGTAATTTTTCATGACATTTCATGACTTTTTCAGGGTTGAGTGTAATTTCATGACATTTAAGATTTTTCATGACTTTTCAGATCGGTAGACACCCTGTACAAGCAAGCTTGAAATTCAGTGTATGTCATTTTTCCAAAGTGTAAACAACGTTTTTTTCACACTGTTTATCATGTCAAATTTCGTGCCAAAAAAAAAATTGCAGGAAATTTGACAATCTACTTTATTGAAAAAAAAATATGCTGCTGAAGCACACAGAATTCTTGTTGAGACTCACAGCGACCATGCTCTGTCGGAAACAACGTGCAGAGATTGGTTTGGACGCTTCAAAAATAATGATTTTGATCTCTAAATGTGAAATCTAAATATATCGGATGACTACCAAATATTTGGTAGTGATCCGAGATATTTGGATTTGTATTTGATTTTAATAGGTGTCTTTGAATGACCTTGAACGACTTTGACCCCCTAATGTTTTTTATGCTGCTTGAGGTTCTCCACAAGATGGTTGAAACAATGTCACATTTTTTTGTGACATCGATAATTGCCGAGTTATTTCGGGTGGCAGGGAAAAGGGGGACACCCTGTATAAGTTTCAACAAAATCGAAGGACAGCTCCTGAGGGATGTTCCTCGTGAAATTACATTTCAATATTTTCATAAATTATTCTGTGACACGTTAGTCAAGTCGGTTAATATTACTTGAACGCCTTCAATCACTTCCCGCATAAACTACTAAAACTAAATAAAAAATTATACGAAATTGTCAAAGTGGCACGAATTTCTGCTTAACAGTCGCTGGTACCTAATGACAATCCAAAAATAATTGATGGACGATGCGTGTAATTACATGTAGAATCAGTTTCCAAAACACAACATTTTTTGCCAAAAAAAATAGTCAACTAGACAATTTAAATAAACGTAAACGACGATTTCGAAAAAAGTATATTCTATTAGAAGGTATTTTCGAAAAGCCAACCGATGTTTATCCCGCTTTATCAGTATTTCCGCATAACGCGATGTGATCGAAAGAAATATATATTGGAAGAAAAAAATGTCGATCATTCTGGACTGCAGCAGATGGCGTAAAAGGACACCCATTATCTCAGCTCCCGATTGGGAACATCTGTCGTCACGATATCGCGAATATTAGAATGTGTAACTTTTTTCGTATCCACCCATGTTGTTCTGTATGCGTGCGTACTGATAACGTGTAGGTCTGCATGAAGTAGAGAATTTTATGAAAATGACATATATCATCTAGGATACAGCATCCCCGGGTAGACAGATCCAGTACCGCGCGTAAAGGTTCAGCATCCTCCGCAATTTCTCGAGATCGCTGGCACCAGATGCTTTCACGCTATCGAAGATTCTGATGCGTCCTTCTCACATACACTATGTGTACGTAAATCATCTCTTTGTTGATCGAGAAATCATTCCAATCTTTGAACACCTCTCGCGGTACCGTATGATCATTTCAGATTTTTTATTGACACCTCCAACGCAATTTGAATTACTGTGCAGTTGAAAGTTTTTTTCGAAGCAATGATCTACGTATTTGCAGACAAGAGTGCGTTGCTGCGAGAATGTCGAGTACTCTGCAATGAAATAAAAATCTAATGAAAATCAACCACACTGAAAATGGTTCGAGAGTTAATTGAGAATGATCGCACCATTGACAAGGTAGCGCCAAATAATTTACCGTGATTTGTAGAGCAATTAATCAAAAATTAATTAACTCGATGCACTTATCGCGTATTTCAAAATCCTCGAGGATAGTCATCATTTATAATGCACTCGAAGTTCATCGCTAATGAAAGAACCCTTCGAAACTTAAATTCCGTTGATTTTTAAAAATCCTTTATCCACAAAACACTGTTTGATTTTATAATTGATGTAAAATGTAGAATTTCGAGGTGATTGAGCGATGTGGATTGATATTGCATTTTTAACTAGAAAACGAAGGTGTGTGTGTGTGTGTGTGTGTGTGTGTGTGTGTGTGTGTGTGTGTGTGTGTGTGTGTGTGTGTGTGTGTGTGTGTGTGTGTGTGTGTGTGTGTGTGTGTGTGTCAGAGAGAGAGGGAGAGGGAGAAAGAGAGAAAACAGAACGATCGAAAGCTCCGATATGGGTATATAAGCGGGATAACATAATAGACCATAACTCAGACCCTGTGGAACGAAGAAACGATAGGTACTCTCCATCGACACCAGATGTTTCCACCCTATAGAAACCAAATGCATTTTGGTATACTTCGTCGAGAGGGAATCGAGGGAGAATCCAACGACCCGACCGGGTATACTCTGTAGACCAGTATGCTTTGAAACGGTGACCCCGCGACCCTTGGTCGCCATTTGGTTGCTCCATTTTCCTCTCCACTCGTTTAAATTTCACGATCTTCAACGTCAGTAATCATATAAGCCGATCTGCACATCCTCGTCTAAATTGAAGACCCCGGAGATCCAACATTTTCGGCTGATTCGTTGGCGAAGGGTAAATATGCAAAATATCGGTAAATCGAGGGCAACACACAACTTTTTATCCCTCTACCAATTCCCATCAAGACGACATCATTGATCGCAAACATTTTGATGGAACCTATTCGAACGAAATCAGAAAAACGGAACAACGGTTCTCAAACCCTGCAGCTTAAAAAGCCAATTGAACGGACACTGCTATTTGCAATCAACCATTATATGGTACAGGAAGGCACGTTCCTGCAGGAACATTGCCATAAAACACGTTATTTTTATTTGCATTGACAGCAGTCATCTGATGTGCATACAAAACTGCTAGAAAGTGTTGCAATGATACGAATTTTATTTAAATTTATAACGTTAACAAATTCAGAAACAATATAATGTCGTCCAATTTTTCACTCCATTATTCCATGTCGCGGAGCATGACGGGTAGGCATACTCCTTCGTGCTTTAAGACCAGTCGACATGATCACCTCCAGGATAAAAATACTTACGAATGTCACAGGCAGAGAATAACGGAGCTGTTCAAAATATGAGAGAGAGAGAGAGACGTTGAGGGACCTTCCAACCATTCCCAATCCAATTCAAGTAATGGAGTCCGAAACATTCTACTTACACCTATCCGGGGCATTCTCTATAGCCTTGTTGAACGACGTGCAATGGGCCTCGACGGGTTGGACCTGCTTCTCAACTCATCTTGCTATGACCTCGACATATAAATGACCCGGATGAAGTGAAAACCGCCTTGAACAACGGATCTGTGGAGATGGGCCTCGTTAGTCTGATTAGGTCGTCATGACTATATGCAAATGTTTTGGCTCACGGGAACATCTATCGCGAGCCATCGAACGTTTACGATAAACTGCAAACTTTGATCAAGATGCAGTGCTGACGGATGGCGAAATGGTCTATCGTAGTTTTCACTTTTTATTGCGTTCTCGTACTCCAGATTTCAAAGTCGATCAATGGAATCAGCAGTCAATTGGCAATTAAATGTGTCGTTAGAATCAACTGAACGCTGATCACAAAGATCATGTAGATCATAAGAGCCCTGGCAGTCCTTATCGGTGGCAATTTCAGCGTGTCTATGATCAACGTCATAACAGACAACGATTATCGTGGAGAACTTCTGTGCCCTCTACGCTCTTGATAGAAGGAAGCTTTTTCTCCTCGAGCTGTTTCCGCTACAAATCGCTGTTCCTAGAGTCAGACGTCGTTACGCAAAGCCAACGAGCAGTCGTCTATGAAGCCCACATCATCAAACTACCTGACCCTGTAACTCATCCTGGAAAAACATTGATAAACCCTTTGCCAGTCGCTTTACATTACGAACTCTGTCATTGGAGAGTACATCGCGTAGCCTAAAACGAGGACCTGATAAAACGAATCGCCGCAACTACAAGACCGTCTCAACCATAGTACGACCGCGTCTAGGATGCAGGAGAGATGATACCAAAGAGTTTGTTTAGTCCATGGAGTTTGCTTTAACGCCCTATAAATCTTGGTACGAAGTGCTGAGGCAGCTTCCCTCTTGGATCGGCACCAACACAGTAGACTCTGATACAACAACCAACCCGAGACTTGAAGTTTCCTCTGCGGCAGGACGATCCCGAATTGCTGTACAGGACTTCTCTCGGCTTCTCGTTGCTTCCTTCTGGAGCAAACACGAACGGGATTCGGGTGTACGTGGGGCATCATCTTCACCCGACTACATAAAGCGAACACGAGCATACACGGTCAAGATGTGCCTTGGGCAAGAAACTTGAAGCAACCATGCTTCCCTAAGTCAATTTCAATTATGGGACACTAAACCGCGAACCTAACCTAGTGATACCAAATTACTCGGTGAAAACACGAAAGACCCGATCCCAACTGATATTGATTCTTCTGAATTTCACCCCAATAGATAGAGTTGTGGTTTCATTTATCCATGCTCTTCGAATAGCCACGAATCGTTGCAGGTCGAAAAATCTAGACTTATTCCTGCTCCACACTCCTTGAAGTTGCACTCTCTCGTATCTATATTTTGGCAGGGATCAGTTACTTGCCGATCGTTTCGATAAGTTTCACGTTTTCGTACATCTAGATGATAGCCTCCAGAATGGTTTGATAAAGCCTTTCCGTAATCGTCAATACGAATAGATCGATAGCATCATTTTCCACCATATATTGCGTCTACGATTATTGAGTAGCAGTTTGATATTTACCGACTGAAACCATTTCACGCCGATGTTGCGCAATCCTGCATCCGGTACGTGTACAGTGGAACCCTCGCAGGTTAGTATGTACCTTCAAATAACTATGCATCACATAGGAAGCATGTTTAACTCCAGCAGCCCTACACTGCAACGACCTAGATTAATTACACCTTCTCGTTCGTAACGCCAGTACGATTTCCGCCCCCCTGCTCCCTATTTCCCGCTCACTATTTCTGTTTCTCTCTCACGTAACAGCGCGTGCTTGCAATAGACACACGTTGTTCACCTTGGATCTTGAGGTTTAGTTATTTCAACATCACCTCGAGTAATTAGTTCACGAAAATTAATTTCCGTATGAAAACACTGGGGTTACAGGAGTTTGAGGGGTGGCTAATATCACAGAAATACAAAATGGGATTCTCATGAGTGGTTTCTTTTTTCCCCATGAGGTATCATATTATTATTATTACTAACACTATTATTATTGCTGTTGCTGCCGTTGTTGATACTGTTATTCTATTCAATACCACCACTATCATTGATAACGATAATCACAACAACACTATCATTATTGTTGTTGTCGGTATTATTAACATTTATTAGTAAAATAATTTCTCATTATTTTTATCGTGCCTATTCCGTTAACATTCACTGATGATCACTGGTAATAATCTCTATCGTAAAAACGTTGAAGTACGCTTCCATATTTTCTGTAAATATGTGGGATCGGCCTATCAGGGAATGATACATATGATAATGTTTATTCACCGGACGATCAGCGACCATTTTCCTTTCGACACAAAAACTCGCGCGCGCGCACACATACATGGATGAAGGACTTTGAATGGTCGATTGGTTGAGAGTAGCTACGCTCGTAGGGGACAGATTTTATTGAAATTCTTACTCCATCCCCTCGGCGTTCTTCTATATATAAACTTACGGCACGTTTCTATCTGGCAGATCAATTTTCTTTGGGTCCATGGTCTTCCTACCCTTTAAGTAAGCCCTCCCTATCTTTCTACGTACATATAAACGTATATATATACACACACATATATATGTTTACATATATCATGCACGAGCGATCGAGAAATCGAGAAAGAGTTTGAGAACGGAGAAAAAGGAGAAGAAGTTTGCGGAATGAAAAAAGAGTATATATAGAACAGGGTGATTTCTCTACTGTGGGTATACGAAGCCGGGACGCACACCAGGAATAACCACCAGCCCTCCCACCATCTCCTTCGGTCCATTGGTGCTCTCTGCTGTTCTCTCGCCTCCCCTCGGCCCTCTTCCATAGCTTTTCCACCCTCGTGGTGAAATTATTGGCGAGATATGAAAGACCCGAAGTTATTGCTGATAAACTGAATGGGAGGCTAGATACCTATCCGGCGGGCGAGAGCACGGGAAAGATCGAAGGGTTTGGGGGGAAGCGCGAATTTATGCGAATCGTGGTGAAATCTATACGAGCTGGAGGCTGCCTCCGGAACCCTCGGACGACGACAACGCCAACGACGATGAGTACGATCGCTGTACTATGTGTAGAGACACATCGACGCTTTGCTGTCTATAAAGTGTGTGTGTGTGTGTGTACTCGCTTTCGTATACACACGTACGCGTGTGATAGCAAGGACTTTTAATTGAAAAATCAATCCATCGCCCTCTCCCTTTCTCCCTCGTGATTGTATGACCGTGCGCTGGTGTTCTCCGCCTGCGGCCCTCGTCGCAGTCGGTTGTTTACGAGCTTGCGGTAACGGTGCTACGAGGTACCCTATGCGAGACTACGGTAAACGACAAACCCCGTCACTCCTCCCTTCAGCCCTTATTTTACTCTCCGTACGTCTAGTGAAGAACTCGCGTATCGTTTTAATATTACTTCGCTTCACAAACTCGCATAAAACGGACGTTTACTTCACGACGAACAGCGTGGAATCGAATAATCCGCTTGCCATGATCCAACAAAGTGCTCAACCGGTTTGGTTAGAAAAACAGGAAAATTGTCCTTACGGTTTGGGATTCGGAAATGGCTCGAGCTGAGTCACCGTTGAATTCATCTCCGTTTCATTGTGCAGTTTATAAAAACGAAGCTGTATACCGCAATGATGTGATGAGCTTGAGTAGTTTCGGAGAAAATAGATTGTCTTTATGAGGTTGTGAATCGGAAGAGGCTGCGGTTGAACAATCGCTGAATTCATGCTCGTTCTTTTGGACACTTGACTTAAGGTAGTACCTCCACAGAAGAGTTGAATTAAGAAATGGTTGAAATTTGACATATATGGTATTCAATACATTATCCAAACATCTGTGCAATTTGAATAAGTTTGACCACCCCAAACCTGAGATATTTACACTTAAAGTTGGCTTGCTTTACACGCAGCAAATGCGTTATGATTGGCAAACAGAGCATCATTAATTTTACCGTCAAAACTAAAATTAAGAAATTGATAAAAAACGAGGATAAGCTAGAGTAAGATATCACGAATAATGTGAAAAAAAATGAGAATGATTCACCATCTAGTTTCCAAGATATAACCATGAAAAGCCCTCACAATTTTGGTGCAAAGCCTGGCAAAGCCTGGCAAAGCCTGGAAAAAAAACAATTGGGGCAAAGCCTGGACAGTCCCGGCAAAAAGTTTAGTGGCAATGGTAGATCAAAAACACAATATAAAATATATTTTACGGCAATAAATGATATCCATCGTATTATCTACTAGTACCGAGTCAATATTGCGTAGTTTTTAATTTTATTTATTACTATTTAAACCAATTATCAATCTTTTAAACATGAACATGGTATGTAAACTTTTGGTTGAGATTTTCGCAGAGGAACTACCTTAACTACATCTACTTTGGTGGGTAAAAAAATTGCATTTTCCAGACATATTTTTATTCGATAGTATCATCTTTTAGCTATATTGCCTGAAAATGTCATTGAAATGTTGCTAAAATTGAATCAGCTACAGGTTTGAACAGTCGGAATTTGAGTCGGGAAAAAGTACTGCCCCTGATCTGCATTCCCTTGGATAATATCAGGCTCTGGTCGGGCCTTCCACCCTGGAATAGGTTCGCAATGAAAGGGGTATAAGGTTGGGTCCGGATCGGCCGTTCCCTTCTTGGGGAACTGATCAGAAACGGGCCGGAGAACAAGCGGTAAAGTACCGGGTAAGTTGTCGGGAATAGATCGGGAAATAACCAGCAACGAAGGAGGAAATTAAAATTGACCTTTCAGCGTTTTTGGAATCCTTGAAGAGGTAAAATCATATTGTTGTTGGTTATCCACTTGCTAAGGTGGTATTTGAGTGTATACGCACGTTTGCTCACAATTTCTGATAGGCAAGGAGACAGAAAAACCCACACAGATCACTATCCGAGCGAAAATGGCTTTAGAGTGCAAAGGGTTATTTCACAAGTATTGCAAAGTCATAAGCGTAAGTACGGGCTGTAAGCGTAGCACTCCTGTACGTGGTACAACTCACAGGACGAACTTTTATCCTCGTACGATGGTAAATTGCTTACGCGAAGTGCTTCGCTTGTAGCCACCTGGCGAATTGTTGGCGAAATACATTCAGGTAATATCTTCGCGGCCAGAACATTGATATTTCCCAACATGGCGGCAAGGCGTTCAAAAACCACGAATTACCTGATTTACTTTTCCTGCCTCCTGCTTCCAGCATTGTTAACCTCGTCAATGATCATTGATTAAATGAATGCTTTTAATGATGAATAGAAATACAACAGATGTATTAGTTTCATCTCAATTAATTATAAATATCTTTGATGAGGTGAAAAGCAAAGTAGCTTTTCTTTAGTTCTTAAAGACAGGCTTTACTTTTCAAAACATGTCAATGTGCTGGCCAGGTAGACATTACGTGAAGATGTACTTGCTCGCAATGTATCCCGGCCAGAAGATTGTAATTTCCAAACATAGAGGGTAAGCCGTAAAAAAACGGTTTCGCGATCTCCCGGTTTGTTCCATGGGAGGGCCCGGTCAGGTAAATCAGCCATGACAAGTCTGGTTAGGGCCAGACACAAAGTAGGGAATGCCCGGTCACATTTCTGTACGGGCGGCACCATACTTCAAACTTTAAACGCCTTTTTTGTCGAAACACTATTTTCAAAGACCGTGGACATAATACCTCGAGAACCACGTGATGGATTCTTTCCACATTCACAGGAGATACGATGAGAAACATTAGAAAGTCGCTGACGATCTCACTTTTTTAAAATCGATCTTTGTTTTTTAATAGTTACGTAAAAATGACGACTTTTTTCGTAGATTTTTTATGTTCGAGATTCAAATCGTCGCCACGTGGTTAAAAAAATTATCTCAAAAGTCGACTATCGTCAACGACTCGTCGTTATTGTTAACTTGAATAACCCGTTCGGTTTTTACATTTCGGATGGGCCGTTTAAGCTGGAGAGCGCCTACCGCCAAACGTCGCGAAAAGAATGACATCTGCCGGCGACCATGTTTTTGTTGTTATTCTGTATTTTTTGGTATTTTTTTTTAAGTCTCTGAATATATGTACCTCAGTTTAAAAAAAAACGCGTTTCTTCTTCACCAACCGTTTGCCAGAGAACAAAATCAAAATTCGGCTATTTGTTCTGGCCTCTAGGTAAACCTAGCCCCTGAAATGCACTACTAACAATACCAGGTCAAGTGATGGATTGGGAAGTTCATGAACGATGATATGTTCGAAACCGAAGGGACGGCCCGCAATGCTCCAATGAAGTTCTAGACTAGTTTGCTTCGAGAAATGAAAGCAATGACGTTCTTGAGGGTCGCAAATGAAAAATGGCTTGTTACATGTCCGAATTACCGGAACTAAAATTGAGATCTTGCGCGTTCAATGCTGAATGATAACACAGCAATGATATTCTTAGGCCAGTGATTCTGACAGAAGGGAGTTCCGGATCGCAAGAACGCCGAACACAAATAACGGTAGTGCAGAGACTAAAGTGGAAGTGAAAAAATGAGACAGGGATGAGGAGAGATAAGAGAATGCAGTCGTAATGATAACAGTATCTCACGGCCACTCGACTCGACATTAAGGAGTGAAGAAGAATAAATTGTAACAACGAACGAGGAATGTGAAGGAAGAAAGAAGGAGTATTAAGAGGGCTGGAGCGGACTGGAAAATGAGCAACTACGAGTGCCACCAGTCGCAAAAGCTCGAGGGTTCCAGGGATGAGAACAGAAAAAGAGAGAAGATAAAGCTCCCTTGACAACGTCTAGAGGGCTCTACAGAGTGAGAGGAAGAACAGAGAGAGAGAGCTAAAGCGAGATAGAGAGAATGAAGAGTGCATCCGAAAGGCCTGTAATTTCTCTTTATCCTTATTCGATCCTGCTCGCTTACTTTACCTCTATCTCTGCTTTTTTGCGGCCCTCCCCCTCCCGATTCGCCAGCACCCACTCCCCGAGTTTGCTGCGGCGAGCTTTTCCAGTCGCCCTCCAGCTCCGATATTTATTACCTCTCACGAGATACGCTACTGGTATGGCATGTACATCCGCCGTACAGTTGGTACTCGTGGTTCAAGAAAGCGAGAAAGAAGACTCTGTGATGGAATCTCTTGCTATGAGTTCGACCGTTCTGGCAGACCGAGACAGGAAGAGAGGTGTGTGTGGGCGCGTGTATGTGCGTGTGTGTGTGTTTATGTACATAGATATAAAATAAAAAGGTAAAGGATTGGAATGGCGTTAGAAAGAGGAAGGGAGAGCGTGGCGAAACAGAGGTAGGAAGAATGTACGAGAGCTTCGGTACAGCCGGAAAATAGCCGGAGGTGTTGCTGATGGGAACAAACTGCGCTTGCGATCCTCCCTGTGTGGCTGAAACTTCGCGGGAGCGCATGAGAGAGAAAAACCCTTCTAAACATAGTTCCAGTTTCCTGACTATTTCCACATGTAACATAACCCAAGCGAAGCATGGGCTATGGCAGTCTCTCTTTCTCACGGTGGCTTCAGCATCCATTACATCAACCGCCTAACCGATTAAACGACAAATTTCCTCGTCTCACTAGGATTATCATGCATACTCTCCACTCCATTTTCCCTGAATGGGCTTATTGAGAAACGCCATACCGAGGAAGAGTTCGAATAATCCTAGTGGAAAGTTGGAATTATTAGCGCATGCTTTCAATATAGATATAACTTAATCGCCCAAGCTGTATGAGAACCTCGTCAATCTTGTTCCTGATTTTTTAAGACTATCTACTATATTGCGCGAAATGCATGAACAAATTCGCAGCTCTGCTAGGATGACCGATGATTCCACGATGGGAATCTCAGTTTTTCCCCTTAGATTGAGGTGGAAAACTGTTATGAACACACTGAATTGACCACATTTGCGTCTGAGGAACCAATTGTAAAGAATGTCTATGTAAGCCTTGGTTGACTGTTCCCAAGTAAAATTCGCGACGAATCAAGGGATGGTGAGCTCGCCCAGTTGAATTAAGATACCCCATACCCCGACAAGTACCCGAATGGTGGACTTTAATTCGCGGCATTGTGTACAACGTAGTCCTCCATTGGGATTTGCAAGAACGATTACGGTCCAGCAAGTTACATACAGCTGAACGAAGTAATGAGGAGTGGAGAACGAACCAATGTGGCAAAAAAGCCAAAAACAGAATGTGCTTGAACAGAAAAGACGGAAAGTAGAGAAACTCTCTCTCTCTCTCTCTCTCTCTCTCTCTCTCTCTCTCTCTCTCTCTTCCACTCTTCTTCACACTCGCTTCTTTCCAGCGCTGTTCTCAGAAACGTTAATGGCTCTTACCGCTAATCGAGTTAAGAGCCAAGGAGTCCCTCGAGAGTCAACGCTGCAATGACCGAGAGTCTTGGAAAATGTGTTCTCAGTCACTAGATATTCCGAGACTACACTCAATGGATACAGTACGAACATCCCCACGTAAAGCGAACGATTCTCCAGTTCTTTGGTGCTGGAAGCAGCTCCAGGGTCATTCCAGAAAGCGGAGATTGGCATCGACTTCAACTGGCGGGAAATACTTTGACAGCAATGATTGAGTCCGCGCAGTCAAACAGAAAGTGGTTCAGAAGACATCGACTGGACGAAGGACAAATCAGTTCCCAATTCTGAACAACGACGCAACGTACGATTAACGCGATCAGCCAGTCGCCAAAGCCATAGATGATTGTGCCAACCGAACTGCCAATCGACGAGTCGCCGCAAAGTGACCGATTTATGGACTTCCCATGCTGATACTTTAAGTGGACATTACTCATACATAACCACACAATTCTTTCACGGGTGAGTTGCGTGGGATTTCGCCAGTCTATATTTCAACGAGCGGAGCCGAGCATCGGCAATAGATGATCCGTAGAAACGACTTGGAAGTGGAAGAATGCCAAAAGACCGATATGTTTCCATAGGCGTGCTTTCTCCCGGTGACAGTTAAAATTCGCCCCTCAACGAATCATCTTGCGTAGCTTGGCATCCAACGTTGTCGACATGTGTCCCATGCTTCTCGCTCTATTATATCCTGATTCGATCCTATTCCCTATCCCTTTTTCTCTCTTGCGCAGTTTTCTATCCTTCGAGAAGGACCGATGGAGAAAAAAGGAGTCTGCTACCGGAGGGCATGTTTCTTCGTCTCCCTCGCTCTCGTACACGATCGACTCAATATGTTATCTACATACGGAGTTGCTTGTACCCCCTGGGGATAAGTTCCACTTGAACCGAGTTTTGAAATGACACGACATGTCGCTGCCCTCCACTGCTGACGGTATACGGGCTACTTTCGGCTGGGTTCAGCTTGGTCTTTCAACAATCCGGATAGCCAAGCACTCAAAGCTCTTCTCTGTTCCTTTATCGTTGCCATTGTTGGACCAGATAACTCATATCGGTACCGGAATAATTGATATGTCGTTTCCGGATTACCCGACTGTTTTCCAAAGCCGACAAAACGAAACTTTACTACAATTTACTGGAAGCGCTGTACAGAAACGACCACAAAAATTTGAGGCACAATATGGCCTCGGGAACTAATACTAAAATAACTTGACTATTCGGATTAGCACTTGATTTCAATCTTGACTAATCTAGATATATAAAAGACAAGGTCTCGACTGACTGATCGACTTATACTCGCCCAGCCTAAACCGCTAATTATAGAAACGTGAAATTTGGAGGGTATGCTGATTTTATTATGTAGGCATCATTTAAGAAGAGATTTATCAAACCTTAAGGGTGAAAAAGGGTGGCAAAATTTGTATGGAAATCTAATAAAGTCTGGTCAGATTTTCTTGAAATTTGGTTTTTGTGCTTCTTGACGGAATTAATGAAACACGTATTTCAGCGTTTTTATAAATTCAATCCCTAAGGAGAAAAAGGGGGTGGCAAAGTTTGTATGGGAAATTAAAAATAATCTGGTCGGAAGATTTACTTGAAACTTAGTATTGATGCTCCTCAACACAATTAATAAAATACGTATTTCAGCGTTTTTTTTTTTCGAAATTCGACCCCTACACCAAACGGGGTGGCAAAGTTTGTACGGGAAATTAAAACAGTTAAGTGAAATTTACCTGAAACTTTTTATGACTGCTCCTAGACACAATTAATGAAATTTCATCGTCCTTGGAAATTATATTCTTAAGGGAAAAAGCAGGGTAGCACAGTTTGTATGGTAGAATAAATATCTGGCCAGATTTACTTGAAACTTAGTATTAATGCTTTTCAACACAGTTCTACGTGTTCCTTAAAGAAACATTTCAGAAGCACATTTCATTGAGGAACATTCAACACAAGTCTATGCGAACGAAGGCCGCGGGTGGAAAGCTAGTTGAATAATAATATGGTACGCTTCGATGTTGACATCCTTCTACAAAACATTATTTCCACCTCTATGCGTTCAATCCGAAAATATTTCATGTATCATTTATGAAATTTTCCGCAAAAGGAAAATTTCAGAAAATTACGGTCGAATCGCTACTTAATTATGGAGAATTTAATTATCGTGCAACACTGACTTTAAAAAAACATAATTGAACAGAGTAAAATGAGCCAGGCGAGTAATATTTACTTACAAGGAAAGGTTGCGAGGACGATCTCTTCGATTTCGATAAAATTTGGCATGCTTGTAGAATGCGCAAAAATAGGCGACACGTATTTTTTTATATCTGCAGAACCCGATTTTTAAGGGGTGAAACGCACCCTCGAAAATACGAGTGTTTTTCGTTTTTCGTCGATAACGTTATCGTTCTCGTACCGTTAAAACGTTATCGACGAAAAACAAAAAACACCCCAATTTTCGAGGGTGCGTTTCAACCCTTAAATATCGGGTCGCGAAAAGAATACTTCTTTTCGCGACAACGGACTCATTCACCAACCTTGAGCGATAGCCTCTTATTTAATTAACTTCGACAAATTACATTTTTGCTGAACGGCTGTTCGAATTCTGTAGAGTGCCACACTCGCTGCAGGATTTCCCGGGCACCTTCTGGCCGGATTTTCCCTGTCGCGGCTCAACGAACCCCGTTGCTTTCATCGCCAGAATGTTTCTCATAGTTTGATCAACGAAGTGGACCGCACACGTGTCCCTTTGCCCCCACCGCCGTGGGAAAGTATCCGCTCCGGATGATGATGAAGTTGGCCGTTTTACCGCAATTTCCACGTCCAGAGTTCGTGATACTATAGTTTGAACAAGCACGTCGGCTTCAACGGGCAGCTATCAGGCATCGATGCCCAGCATCAAACTATTTCATAACCCTAAATTGTCACTGACCATGGGAAGTTTTCTTCGGTACTTCGTTACCTCCTAGGTATTCTATGCATAGCCAAGGGAGAAACATTATCGGACAAGGAAAAGTTGGAATGGAGGAATAAAATGACAAAGAGAAAGCGTAATACAATGATAAGAAAAAATTAGTTAATTTTATATAATTAGTAGCTTAGCAAGGGTCGTGATGACTGACGTGCTTAATGAGACAATAGATCAATGCCCAAATAGGGTTTTACAATCGGCACAGTAATGGCCCACGACTGGTTGCCAGAGAACAAACGATGGCGCGGTAATGGCTATACAAACGGGCCAGATCCGCACCATGCATGGTTGGTAATGGTAAACCAGGAATGGCTGCTAAGACTGGGCCAACTATCATACGCCCATATTGGCCCAGCAACGGCTGCCGGATCTTCTGCCGGGAATGAAAAACAAAAAATTGACAAATTATGAATATAAAAATTCTAGTAGTATCTTTTTTGTTTTCTTATGTTTTACTTATGTCCATGTACATAGAATAATTGCATTAAAAACAGTTTCTGCATTGTTCAAATTTTTACCTTTCATCGGGATCGAACCTGCGCCTTTCGTTCTAGTGTCGAGCGCCCTACCCACTTAGCCATTTTAACACTTACAGAACCCATCGTTTGTTCGTTCCTTACTTTTATGCCGATAATTTTATTCGTGACATTAAAGTTTACCGACAGTTTTTTTGGTCCATTTAGGCTGTAAAAATAACTCGCTCGTTTTGGGTGAAGTTCCGAAAAGCATACTCCTCTGATCGAGCTGAAATTTTGCACCGAACTTCCTCTCATTATCCTAAGAGAAACCGTTAACGGATTTTTGACGACTAGCAATAGTTTTCCATACATCGCATTGTAAAGTTTATTATTTCACGCCATACGAGTATATCTATATACCCCATAGATACCCCCCACTCCTCCGGCCGCGCTGCTTCCTGGCAAACAGTGCTCGCCCGTATGTGCATATCACTTGCCATGTGAGATGGCTTTGTTTGGATTTATTTAATATAGTAGAAGCGCAGTACAATAAATAACTTTCAATATCCGATCTATCGAAAACTATTGCTAGTCGCCAATATCCTTTTAAAGGTTCTCTTAAAATATTGAAAAGAAGGTCGGTGCAAAATTTCAGCTTCATCAATAGGATATGCTTTTCGAAACCTTATCCCTTGTTTTTACGTGTTACAGTTTAACGACCTGCATTTGCAAAACCAAACCATCAATGGGTGGAAGCGATCTGGCAAGCCGTTCATCCGCCTACGATACCCCAATGCTGATCGCCATATTATCGGTGCGATGGTATTGGCCCACCAATGGCTGGCATAGATCTGGCAAGCCGTTCATCTGCCTACGATACCCCAATGCTGATCGCCATATTATCGGTGCGATAGTATTGGCCCACGAATGGCTGGCATAGATCTGGCAAGCCGTTCATCCGCCTACAGTACCCCAATGCTGGTCGACGAATTATTGGCCGATTATCAGCAAACCGTTTAATGGCTGAATGCTGGCATTTTTGTTACGACAGGCGACCCTATATGGGTGCTAATCAAATTGCAAGCGTGCGTTGGAAGTAGTGGCCATCACTTTGAGCACCCTTCATAGGAGAAGTCTGCACCGTTTTTTAAATCGATTCCAGGCTGAAAACATTGAAATTTCTTTTTTTTTTCGATTTTTGTTGTACTAAATTTTGGTCGACGCTCTTGAAATTTGGCGTGTGAACTTATTTTCAGTTCCTTCATGAAATTCTGAAAAAAATAGTAGATCCATTAAAAAGAAATGGAGCCGTCCTTGAAATCTCCGAACCGCCTTCACCTGGATGATCCTCGTAGCTACCACTCGGTGACACCCTTCGAACTATGCAACTTTGTAGGAAAATTTTTCTCCTAAGTCTGATAGGTTAAAAAATATGTGTCCCGTTGGCGTACGAATTTAAATATTGATTCTAGGGGGGAAAAGGTAGGAATAAAAATTGTCAAAAATTGTATTCTCTACAAGTTTGTTCATGTTCGCTCATGCCCTGAAGTTAAAAATAAACGAGATAATGCAATAGCCGCTTTTTTTCAGTTTTAATTCGAAAAATATCGATGGTAGAGAAAAAACGGTAATGACCAAAATTGTAAAACACTTAATTTCCTACAAGTTTAGTCATTACCATTTTTACTTAAAAATTGTAAATCGCCAGGTTATTCAACAAAAACCATTTCCCATTAAATTTAAGACGACGATATTAACGGAACGCATGCCCAGCCCAGAATGAAACTTACACATGTTGTTTTACACTAATAAAAGAAAATTCAGTGTAAATTTCAGCAGGATCAACCTAGTCATTGGGGTTAAAAAATTAAAAAACGAAAGATTTTTGTTTTTTTTTAGTGATGTAGTACTTGGAAAATTTTGAACTTTTTTCCAAAATAGTTCATAGAAAAACGCATCTTTTTTGTAGAGGACATTTTTCCTACAACGAGAAGATCACTACGATACGATGATTTGAAATTTTATCACGTATAAAATCTTATCTCCGAGTTAACCGAATCAGCGAGCCAATAGAAATCTGAAAAATGCCACGTATTCAAAATATATGATACAAAAACGTCACCGACTTTGAAAAAGATTGAAGAAGGTCAAGCTTTTAGGCCGTTCGAAAACACTTGGAACACCTCATATATATATATATATATATATATATATATATCATCAGTCCATCAGTCCATCAGTCACTGGAATAAATATAATCAACGCCTAGCTTGACACCCTGAATTTACAAAGTTGATGATTTGGGAAAAGCTCCTCCTTAAGGGGTTACCCCCACTTGCGATTTTGAAAAAATCGATTTTTTTTTATTGCATTTTTTTGAAGTATAAGTATTCGGGCCCATACAGAAGTACGGGCCCGGAATAGATGACTCTATGTAAGTTTACAAAAAAAAATATTTTCTTCGTGTAAACTGAAATTGAAACTTTAAACGCGTTTTTCTCAAAATGGCATTTCTGAAGTCGGTGACCAAGATTACTCGAACACTAATGAACCGATCTTCTTGAAATTTTGCAGGCTTATTTAATACATAAAAATGTAGTCTTTAATCGTTCGATTTTTTTCGAAAAAATGGCCGTTTTGTAGCCAAAAAACGGCCGTTTTTTTCGTTAAAATCGAACCATTAACTTTGACTGTCCGCCATTTTGTGAAAAATGGATATTTTTTAAAATCCTTCGATTAAAGACTAGTTTATACTTATATTTGACTAAATCCATCCGCATTTTTTTTCAGATGATCCACTTCGCCGCAATGTTGGTCACCGCAAACCGTGTATATAAAAACATTATTTCATTGCCGGCCATTTGCCACTAAACAATGTAATATTTTTCAATAAAAAAATTACTGAAAGTTCTTCAAGATGTGTTCTTTAAGATAGTATATTGATCGATTAAAAAAGTTTTGTAGTTTTCTTTAAAAAAATTCATGATAAAGGCCTTTTTTTGCGCCACAAGTGGGGGTAACGCCTTAACCAAATTCGTGTCAGTAGCCGGGTTCCCGCCATTTGGAACGGTCACAAATAGCCGGAGAGAAATTGGGACAGAAAGGAGAAAGAGAGACGAATGGAATTTCCACCAAGAACGTGTTGTATTCAGCAAACGAAGCTCTCCTTTGCTCTCGTTGTTGCCAACTTTGCCCTGCTTTCCTAAGGTATTCCTCCACCCTCGGACTGGATCTCGTAGCCTCGCTTTCCGGTCGCCCGAGGATAGAAGTGTGTCCCTTCGACCGGAATCGAAGTCCCTAGCCATTGCCTCGCGGACGAGCGGACACCCAACCGCCCTTCTCCTCTTCACTCTGCACTGGCTGTGCCGCAGCACGTCGAAACTTTACGTTGAGGAGTCGCGACCGGGCAATGCACACGGGAGAGCAGGGATGAAGCACCTTCGTGCTTCGTAAGAGCAGATCAGAGCAGTTTCAATGCGATAGTGCAACGGAGACTCGAAGATACACGGCGAAGTACGTATGCGAGTGTGTAACTGTGGATACCTCTCGTGTACTCACCCGTCTTCCGTCTCGTGTGGAAAACGGATGTCACTATCTCTCGGTATCGGGATAACACGCCTGAACGACTTTCGCTACTGATTAACTTCCATCCTTCGTCACCGCAACCTCCCATCTGTCTCGTGTTGACCCTATATAACATCACTGAAGCCACCCTTTCTCAACCCTCTCTTTTGCCCGCTTCAACGATGCCTTCTTCACTTCAGCTTCGCCAGCAACCATTAAAACTTTTATCCTAGCGACGGTCTTTCCTTTCATAAACCTTGGGACGGCCGTGTTATCTGCGGCGCGCCTCACAATCGAGTCGAATGACCAATAACGCTTGTAGCCATCCACCATTCGTGATGAGCCACGCTGTATCTTTTATTCAAGTTTATTTTCATTCAACTCGAAAGTTGGAGCCGGTATTAATCTACAGCTCATCGCAAACTGGAAAACTCATTGTTTGTGACTTTCTGATATATTTGATGCAAGATTACTTCGAGAATCAATAAGAAGTTATAGGGAGTACGAATCAGGCTCCGCCATTTTTTTTTAATAAAAAATTGGCGTTTGTTGTGAAAGAACGATACTTTATGTTTTATTCAAAGTATTGTCCATCGCTAGCCACTACTTTTTCCCATCTTTCTGGCAGCATATGGATACCGCGTGGGAAGAACGCTTCATCTTTTGAGGCTATCCACAAACCAACCCAATTTTTGGTATATTCAAATGATGTGAAGTGCTGCTCAGACAGGCCGTGCGTCATCGATTGAAATAAATTACAGTCAGAGAGAGCAATGTCTGGTGAATACGGCGGGTGGGGTAAAACTTCCCAATTGAGTGTTTCCGAGTGGGTTTTGACCGGCGCCGCAACATGTGGACAAGCATTATCATGCAGGAGAATAATTTTGGCGTGTCTGGAGTAGTAGTGGGCGCGTTTTTCTTTGAGTGCTCAGCTCAATCTCATCAATTGTGTTCGGTAGAGAGCCCCAATAATGGTTTCGTTCGGTTTGAGCAACTCATAATACGAGACATCAAGCTGATCCCACCAAATACACAACATGAGTTTTTTCCATGAATATTCGGCTTGGCTGTCGATGTTGAAGCATGGCCAGGTGGTCCCCATGATTTCCTCTTCTTTGGGTTATCGTAGTGGATCCATTTTTCATCGCCAGTGACTATACGATGCAAAAAACCCTTTCCCTTATGCCTGGCAAGCAGCATTTCACATGTGCAAAATAGGTGTTCAACGTTTCTCGGCTTCAGTTCATATGGAACCCAATTTCCTTGCTTTTGAATCATTCCCAACGTTTTCAAACGATGTGAAATTGCTTGTTGAGTGACTCCTAATGTAAGTGCAAGGTCTTATTGCGTTTGGCACGAATCTCCCTGCAATAATGCTTCTAATTCCGCGTCTTTGTACACTTCCGGCCTTCCGCTACGTTCTTTGTCTTCGATGTCAAACTCACCGTTCTTAAATTTTTGAAACCCTTCACGACAACTTCTCTTACTTAAAGCAGCTTCACCATATGCTTCTACAAGCAATCGGTGCGCCTCAACTCGACATTTTCGCGCGAAAAAAATTATGTGGTGCTGATACAAAATCGCTAATATTTCAAAGTTAGGGTCTTGCCAGATGTTCAACCTTACGATATGACGCTTAACATCTCACGATTCCAACCATACCACCTGGTAGGGCCATCTTTTTCAAACGGCGGAGACTTATTTGTACTCCCAATACATTGAGGAAAGGAACTGTGGGCTTTACCTCAGAGTGCCCGTGAAAAAGGATGTTGCAGTAAAAATAACTACATTTTAGTGGCAGCTCATCCCTGATATAGTTTTGACAGCCATATCATGATTTCCCTGCCGATAGTTTGCAGCTAGTTTTCTTGGGCTGTCTTTTCACACGAGCGCTTGTCGTATTTTATTGTACGGTCTTGTAGCTTGAATCTTTAGAATCCAACGAAAATCCAATTGTTGTTTTATTTATTCTGTCAACTTTTCTTGTCATCGAAAATAGTTGGCAGATTTAGGTTTTATAACTCGAAAAGGACCCGCAGAAATGTTGGAGTGATCTTCGTAGCATGGCAAAAAGAATTTTGGTGGTAAGAAGTCTTAGAAAAAAAAACAAATCTTCGTTGCATTCCAACGTTGCAAAACTTAGCACCATTTTGTCATCATGTTCCGTGTGCCTTCGTATGGCATTCCGACCTATCGAGGTCTAATCCCTATTTCCATTTGACTCTATCCTGGTCACTATTTCCAGCTCCCTACAGACGTCCCAGAGTGTTGCCCACGGTCATTTTTCCCCGATGTACAACTGTATTGCGTTTTCACGAGGGTAATACGCAGGAACTGCGGGAAACCTGAGTCGATACGAATATTGCACTGGCTTCCAGTTGCGTTACCATCAGAAACTCGATAAAACCACATGCAGCTGAGCGGTCTCTCGTTCAAGTTTTGGCCCACGCGAACTCGACACGAGCGTTCGCCGCCCTGTAGTTACCATTAAACATTGGTCCTTCACGTTAAGGGGATGCTCAGCATTAACAGTACATCTAACCCTGATCGGTGAAGCATCTCTCTTCCTCAATGGGGTTACTTTGAACAGGTTTTGGAAGTTCTTTGTAGGTAACTTTTTGTGACATCCTAAATTTCAAGTTTTTTGCTCCGATTGAACAATGTGTCCTTTGGCTATCAAATGTATAAGAAAATCAAGCCCCACCACCCCCCACAATTTTATATATATATATATATATATTTGTAAAGTATCAAAGTAACCTCAAGTGTGGGATTTCTTTGAAAAGGCATTGAAATGCAACTTATGTCAAAGATTAAGGGTTACTTTGACATCATGTCGATAAAAAAAATGATACATTATGCATTATAGATAGAATTAAAAGAACAACAACGATTTTTTACAATCAAATTGTCATCTTTATTAAGGAAACATTTTACATGTAAATATCAAGTACCTAGGGTACTATTACAGACACTTAATCAGTCTTATAATTATCATTGAGATCAAACTCAACTTAACGGATACTTTGTCCTTGGAGTGCCATATTTCAGGTGTTTACATTTTATTTTTTTTTAAAGGAAACGAGTAAAGCTTTTTGAGTGCGGTTTTTTTCTTGCTTTTATTCATGATATACAGAACGTTAAAATTTTTTTTTTTTTTTTTAAACAACCAAAGTGGCGGCCATTGCAGCTCCGCGAAAACAGGTCCTCAAATCGCGGGAGGTAAACGGCTGACATCATTGCCCCCTCTTTGATGATCTGAAACACAAATTCAAAGCATATTATCAATCTGTGACCCTTTGGTCATGGAATGACGGATGGGTTTTTCGTTTAGTACAAATTTCGGAAAATGGCGGCAATTGAAAAAAAATCGAATTTTCGCGTTTTTTTCGCATAAAAAGATAAATAATAAATGCAAAAATGTATCTATCGAAAAAACGATCCGTCATTCCGTGAAGACATATTTTCTGAGTATGCTCTCCAAATTTCAGGTCGATATGTTAATTACAGCAGTCAGAAGAGTGTCAGCCATTTTTAAAAACGTGTTTTCGAGAAAAACGCGTTTAAAGTTTTGTAATGTGTTTACACAAATGTGTTTATAATTACCGCTAATCGGCAATGCCTGGTCCATAGAGGCATCTCTCCTCTTCTTCTAGCTGCTCATGTTGAGCTCAAATTGATTTTTTGAAAATTTCAAGGACAAAGTCTCCCTTAAGAAACGTTACAATCGCCTTTAGCAACATTATAATAAACGAACAACAAATTTGCATACATTTAAATGCGCACACGTTTAAACCGTATTTTGGCGTTCTGTCAAAGTAGCCCCAAAAACTGTCAAAGTTACCCTCAATGTCAATTTAACCCCCGCTTTACGGTATTTTCTCGCATATTTTTCCACACGGGAAATACGCTTCAGCTAGCGGATCGACGAGAGAATAAGGACTATTGAAGGATTCGGGCGAGACTATGGGTCTTGGCGTTAAGGGCGGTCTCGCGGGGCTTTATACTTCAATCGAAACTCACCTGGCACATCGACTAGATGGATTTCAAAAGCTCTTTCGTATATCCGAGGATTTCGAACATTCCTGATAGAAACGAGAGAGGTATAAGAATAGAACGGCAGAAGGGAGTGAACTGCACACGAGGATATCCATACACGTTCGAAGCGCGCTTCCATGGGCTAGGACCATAAATGTAACCAATCTCGATTTCCGCGCGGGGTTTCACCGCAACACGCCTAGTTTTGTACGCCTCTGGGTCTCTGCGCCATCTCGTTCTCACGTGAAATTGACAGGAAGGTGGATGTGCAACGATACGAGTTGGAAATACACTTTCGTGAAACATCCCGGCACTGATTCATCTCTCCACCACGCGTGAGAATGATACACATCCCGTGGAAGAAAATAGATTCGGCTTCATTGGAATGAAATATTAATCACGACACAACATTTCTGCGAAATAATTTGTCCTGCCAATTTATTTTGTGCCTTTTCCTGATAAACAACTTTGAGGCAAGGCTAGAAATCGGTCGATTAACGTTGAATCAACGCTAAAATTTCTTATCACGATTATCGACTAACTCATCGATAATTGCTTTCTGATCACATTTTATGACATTGCAGAAAAAAGGAATTGTAGTTTTCGAAACCTGGCGAGCTCATTTCCGGTTTTGCGAACGTTATTTACGGTTTCTTGGTATTGCCCAGAGTGGTGAAAGCCACGCTTTCTGAATACACTACTGTGTCGCATTTGCATGAGGGCACAGGGAAACTGTGGTAAACCCGTGATACAGCCGACGATATTTCACTGACCAGGAAAGTTTGCCAAATCGATCTCTTCGATTTCGATAAAATTTGGCATGCTTGTAGAATGGGTGAAAATAGGCGACACGTATTTTTTTATATCTGCGGAACCCGATTTTTAAGGGGTGAAACGCACCCTCGAATGTAGGTGTGTTTTTTTTTATTTTTCGTCGATAAATTTATCGTTCTCATCTCCAATGTATAGTACACGAAAAAAATAAACATTGTTGCAATTTGATCTTTTTTCATATCTCGTACCGTTAAAACGTTATCGACGAAAAACGAAAAACACCCCAATTTTTCGACGGTGCGTTTCGCCCCTTAAAAATCGGGTTTCGCAGATGAAAAAAAAATACGTGTCGCCTATTTTTACCCATTCTACAAGCATGCCAAATTTAATCGAAATCCGAGAGATCGACCTGGCAACCTTTCCTTGTGAGTTTCGGTTGTGTTATGATTGGAAACTTTGTAAGACTACGTCATGTTCGATAGTCAGTGCACAAGCGATTGCTTGGGTAAGCGGTCACTCATTCATATATTGGCTCAAGCCAAAACTGCTCGACATGGGCAATCACGGTTGACTCACCCCAACCGCGCAGCGAATGTATTTTCATCTGGTTATAAATCAGTAAAAGAAAACCGTAAAATCAGTCGATTCTACTGTTCACGTCACAAGTCGTACCAAATGTCATTCTGAAATTGTTCGTCCGCCCCGAATAGCTCACCCCTGCTCAGTTCTCCTATATAATCAAGTAGTATCGATAAATGATTATTTCTAAAAAAAGCACTATAGAAACATTCCTACAAAATTTGACTTAAAAACACGCGAACGAGGAATTTTAAAAAACCCTTGAGGGAGACTACCAGTCTAGAGTCTGGAAAAAAGGTGAATTTCGACCATTTTTTATCGATACCTAGTGGATAAAATGAAAATTCCGTTCAGTGGCCTTTTTTCTACGTACTCTCAAGTATCTTTTTCAATTTTTTTTTACAAGATTTTGTAGCAAAACAGCAGCCCCGAAGCTACATGAAGCGAGTTACCCTTGTCTAATAGTGTTCTGTGGCTGGCAAGAGTTCTCCTCCAATTTATTACTTGGAACGAAAAATCAAATTTATTTGAATTCTAGATAAAATAAGCCCTTCGAATTACGTTGGGAAATATAAAAATGTCAATTTGTGATCATATGGCGCATATTTGGAAAAAAAAATTGTTTTCACTAAAGAAGAATCGCCGAAAATAATTTCTTTCGGAAAAAGTTTTCGATATACCAAAAATCCTCTACGTCCTTCGATGTAAAATAGTATTACAAGATTCGAAAAAAAAATCGAGTCAGTCGGTGAAGAATTGGCGATGCAATGTGGCCGGCCGCCGGACCCTATCAAAATAAGGTGACTCGCTTCATTCACCTTCAGCGGTGCCGTTTTGGTGCGAAATTTTGTGAAGAAAATTGTAACAAAACTTTAGAAAAAATGTTGTAAAGATACTTAAAAATATCTAGAATAGAGGCCACCAGACGGAATTTTCGTTCTATAAACCGGGTATCCATCAGAAATGGTCAAAATTCGCCTTTTTCTGCGTTCTCAGACTGGTAGTTCTTCTTAGCAGAAGCTAGTCGGGCAGTTTAATATCTGGCAATGGACCAAGCAAAAACGTATGTTTCAAATAACTCGTCATATTGCCTAAAGTTGAAATTAAATTTTTCCCAATCTATTCTGACACTTTCGAATTGCATATTTAACCATTTTTTGTGTTCACTTTTATAATTTCCAGCGCTCTCGGAAGCTCCGATGTTTGCCGAGCCAATACCAAACGTAACAGTGGCCGTGGGAAGAGACGCGAATTTGCCCTGCGTGATCAACAATCTCGGCAGCTACAAGGTAATTCGATTAATTCAATTGAACATATTTCTTTTTATAATTATGATTTTATTTCAAAATTGAGATAAGAAGAATTATAAACAATGGAGATTACTGCAGTAAAAGATGTACCTAAATTTGTGAGTATTCTTTTTTTCAATGGTTGACATATATAGGGGGTCTCAAAATCACCTGACATTTAAATTTATTAATAAAACGTATTATTTATTTTTTAATCGCACGATCTCGATGGCCAATTCACATCGCCGCGGCGCGAGATAACACGACCATGAAACTTTGTCTGCGATAACTGCATTGTTTCGTCCGCAATGTGGCAGGTTGCGCCATCTTGTTGAAAGAATATGTCTTCCAAGTCAATGCCGTTTGTGCTATTTCTCGAATATTGTGTTCCACACACAACCTCCACGTTTGTACCTTATATTAAAATAAAACCATTCGTTCTTTTCCAATAAATAATACGTTTTATTAATTAAAAAAAAATGTTAGGTCATTTTCAGACACCCTTTATTTGTATACAAAAGCAATTAATCACCTCGGAATTGAAGCTATTAATAGGGTTGATCGGTTTATCCTCTCGTGATTCAATTCAACATTGTCGTTCGGCTTGAAATAAATGGATGATCCAGCTCCTCCTAGTTTGTCGGGTTTTTAGCCTATTAAGGGGTAAGATGCAGTCAGAGGCGTGAAAAAACAAGCATTTTCAATACATTTTTTTATAGTAATTAAGTTTGTTTTACAAAAGTGGTTACACAGACTTTTTATGTTATATTCCAACTTGTACAAATTTTCCAAGAAAAATATTGATTATTTATAAGAATATCGCCATCTTTGTCGGACCCCTTTGGGCATGTAGTGATTTGCGGTGACCATCATAAAATTTTACTGGATCATCTGAAATCAAACAACCAAAAAAAAAATCTTGAGTTTAATAATAAATCTAGTCCTTAATCGAAGCTTTTTTTTCAAAAATTATCAAAATGGCGGCTTCCGATAGATAACTTTCGATTTGCGACCAAAAAATCGCTCGCTTGTTGTTAAAAAAAATAAAAATTTTCAACAAAAATGAAAATCCTTCGATTAAGGACTAGTTTTTAATGCTATCAATAAGCACACCAAATTTCATCAAAATCCATGGAGTGGTTTTTTAATTATAGTGGTCACCGACTTCAAAAATATAGTTTCGAGAAAAACGCGTTTAAAGTTTTTCGATGTGGATACGGTATTACATGTTCGTAAAATGTTGAGCTCGATGGATGAAGCTAAACGTTTTTTTATGTATTTTGATTCGCTGAATTCGAATATCATAATTTTTTGCCGAAAAGTCGAGCATTCAATTGTTTATAGCCAATGGTTAAAACATTTTTTTCAAAAAATTGGAGTTTTTCGGTACGAATTATTATTTTTTAAATATTTTGGGCAATTTTAAAACGAAAGTATTCTTTATAAAGTTTTGTTAAAGTTCATAGTTTCTTAGTAATAAATTTTTGAAAATTTCTGAAAGAGTTCCAATTTTACACTTGATTTATGTATAGAAATACTAATTAAAAAATTACTTACATCGAATTATCAATTCCCGGCCGATACAATAGGGCTTCTGCCGATGTGGAAGCTTCCAAAATATCAATTTGTTGTTGTCTTCGAAGCATTCTGCCTTCCCGTGTATTATCGTTTGCGCGTTTGTCAGCCACGTCCGCTGTCCGCCACCTGCCATGGGGACCCGGCGCCTCTTCACTATTTGTGGGATATCCCGGAAACTATTCATCGGATTGACTTGAAATTTTCAGGGAATATTTTCGAAACATCATACTTCAAGAAAATGTTTTAAAAAATGGATTTTTTTTAAATTTCTGAATGCATCTCGCCCTTTAATTGAGTTTTCCTCTCTATCGCACATTGTGCACGATACAAATGCGAAGTAACAAACCCCACCGATGTACATCACAGATGCGTCGCTACAAATATTGTTTCTGTGTTATTGCACTCGTATCCGGACAAATCGTCACTTATTATTCATCACAAATGCAACCGAATCTTCGAAGTAATTCATGAAAATGCAGCCCTCTTTGCAAACTCAGATGGAAGACAGTGGTTGGTTTCAAGACAAAATTCAATGCGATGGCGATATGCCAAATAATGTAACATATTGCCACTGATTTTTCTAGCAATTGCCCATTTAATATGGGTAAATAAATTTAGTGTATCATCTAACAAGAATAACTTGTTTGCTCCTCTCTCTCACCCTGGATACCATATGCATACAGGGTGTCCCTCTTATCTCTGCCACCCGAAATAACTCGGTAATTATCGACGTCACAAAAAAATGTTCCACACAAAAGTTATACGGTGTGAAAGGGGCCATCGAAAGCGACCAATTTTTTTTATTTCGTTGGAGGCCCCGACGCACAGTGAAGGTCACCTCCACTTTTTCTCAATACAATGGTACATTTTTTTCCACCATCTTGTGGAGCACTTCAAGCCGCATAAAAAAAACATTGGGGGGTCAACGTCGCTCAAGGTCATTCAAAGTCACCTATTAAAATGAAATACAGATCTAAATATCTCGGATCACTACCAAATATTTGGTAGTGATCCGAGATATTTAGATTTGTATCATCGATACTGACCTTGAATGACCTTGAAGGACCTTAACCCCCTAATGTTTTTTATGCGGCTGTAGGTGCTCCACAAGACGGTTGGAAAAAATGTACCATTCCATTTTAAAAAGTGGAGGTGACCTTCACTGTGCGTCAACGCCACCACCGAAATAAAAAAAAAATTGGTCGCATTTGATGGCCCCCTTCACACCGTACAACTTTTGTCTGGAAGATTTTTTTGTGACATCGATAATTACCGAGTTATTTCGGGTGGCAGAGATAAGAGGGACACCCTGTATATGCGTAAAGAAATCACAGATTTCGGAGAGTTCGATAAGTTGCTTGAAAGCATTGACACTGGAACAGTCTCGTGACCATTATCGATCTCGTTGCTTCTCTTCAGATTACGAATAACAAAAAGATGCAGCCATGTTTGTCCCGTTTGTAGAATTAAGATATCGGATTGCCAGCTTTATTTTGCCAATTCAACACGGTATTGTCCGTTTCCCCAAATACATACCGTATGCCAGACAAACAGTGGTAGATAGTACACGATAGTGCCCCATGTGTGGCATACTGACTGTCAAAGGGAAATTTGAGAATGCTTCTCAGAGACAAAGCTGTACGGACGATTGCCCCTGACTGATAAACGTTCGCGGATCTCCAATAGTAGAAAACCACTGCCTGGATAGACCATTTCAAAGCCGAACACATTTCGCCGATTTTTTGTAAACTATAATACGAGATGACCTGTACACTATTTCAATCCTGTACAAAGATGTATCCCGATACTTCACCGTTTGAATTTTCTTTCGCATGAAAAGAATATTTATGAAAATTTGAAGTTCCCAATGACAATTTAAGCCCGCTCACCAAAACTCGAAAAATTTCATCCGAAAATACCTTTTAGGATTTCCGTACAAAAACCAAGCCAGATATCTACAAAACTGAACAAGTTACGGCGCTAAAAAACATTGTTTTCTGAACATGGAAAATAAAAAGTCCAAAGCGTTTCCGAGTTTACACTTAACCCTACGTTGACACACTGGGTCATTTTGACCCGGATGAATTTTTAGTGAAATTTAATGAAACCTTTCCATCATTGAAAATTTTCAATAATTTTTTTAAACCAATTGATTTAATATTTTCCGAACTTTAATTATGCAGACATATTTTTAAATGTTTAAAATGTATCCTTAATTTTTTTCAATAAGAATCGACCGAAGGTTTGTTAACGGAAAAATCTAAAGCGTTTCCGAGTTTACACTTAACCCTACGCTGACACACTGAGTCATTTTGACCCGGATGAATTTTTAGTGAAATTATCACTTTTCCATCATTGAAAAATTTCAATAATTTTTTTAAACCAATTGATTTAATATTTTCCTAATTTTAATTATGCAGACATATTTTTAAATGTTTAAAATGTATCCTTAATTTTTTTCGATAAGATTCGACCGAAGGTTTGTTAACGGAAAAATCTAAAGCGTTTCCGAGTTTACACTTAACCCTACGCTGACACACTGGGTCATTATGACCCGGATGAATTTTTAGTAAAATTATCACCTTTCCATCATTGAAAATTTTCAATAATTTTTTTAAACCAATTGATTTAATATTTTCCGCATTTTAATTATGCAGGCATATTTAAAAATGTTTAAAGTGTATGCCTGATTTTTTTCAATAAAAATCGACTCAAGGTTTGTTAATGTCAGGTGGATGAAGTAATATCTGGGTCAAATTGACCCAGTGTGTCAAAGTCGTGGCGAAATGTAAGGGTGTCAACGAAGGGTAAATTAATTCGGAACATGCTTCATATTATGCATTATTGGAGTGCGCAACTTGAGTCAGGTATTTGAAAAATTTATCCGGTTTTCCGTACAGAAAATCCACACAGACACGTAGAAATATAGACACTTTTTCCTTTTGTAGATATCATTTTTCGAAGATTTGAAGTGTTCTGAAAACATGTTCATTACTGTCCGGAAAAAAAATATCCCAGAAAATCAAAATTTCCTCTATGTGGCAATTTTTTTTCTAACTTTAAGGGAAGTTTTTCAAACAGGATCCAAAACGTCAAAATATGATCAAATTGAAGGAAAAATTTCACTAAACAAGCCAGCTTCAAAAAGTCATGATGTTCAACAAAAATGTTTACTCAACAAATAAGCGTCAAAAAATTATAAAATTGAACAAAAATGTTTACTAAACAAGTAAGCGTCAAAAAATGATAAAATAAAAAAAATGTTTACTAAACAAATGAGCGTCAAAAAATGATAAATTTGAAAAAAAAATGTTTACTAAACAAATCAGCGTCAAAAAATGATAAAATTGGAAAAAATATTTGCTAAACGAATCAGCATCAAAAAAAGGATCGTCTAACATTAATTCCCAAAAGCCCGGACCCTCCTTAATCCCATATCTCGCAATTAGCACGTAGTTTAACTGCTCGCCGGTCTATATCGATAGTTCACCATATTTTCCAACAATTGGACCAACATCCTAGGTTCTGTGGGAAATCGTGTGAAGTGCCTTCTGCGAAATGTCATTGTGTGCAAATGTTCATACGAGGACAGCTCAGTCAGTGTACCACAATCTACTGCTGCTTCCCCACGGCATTAATTCCGCCCTTCACTTTCTTCCCTTCCGCGGCTATGAACAGGGATCAAAGGGTAATCTGTTTATAGCGAGAATAACGTTTCTCGTCTATTCGAGTCAAAATATGCGCGATGAATGATGCATCGGACGAATATGAGAATACGCCACTATTCGATCACGTCATTAGGGCCACAGTATTAATGTGAACAACGCAAATTTGTAAAGACAGATTTCCCAATAGTGCTTTCGTTTCCTACCGCATGGATTCACACTTTTCACCATTGAAAGACCAAAGTGTGAATGTACTTCAAATAAGACTTATAATAGTGGCATTGCATTAATTTTAGTGAATAGTAAGAAAATATTACTTCAGTCCTGTTTAAGAAAGAATTTGCACTTCAACCAATTTTATTACGTTTATTATGTGGCCCACTTGAATCGATCAAAATCCAAATTAAGAATACAATTACCATTTTCATCGTTTGTCTCTATCATGTATAAAATGTTGGAAAAAATGTTATGAAATGTTTTTTCCTTAATATTTTCCCGGCTATTATTTAGTTTATCCTGTTCCTTTTGAAGATGGACAAAGGGCTCCTAGTTTACTCAACCGTTAAAATAATCCTGATTGCCTCACCTAATCCTCCTCCTCGCGATTTTCCAAGAGGATTTCGCCGTATCCATCTTCACGAGCTTTATACGGTAAAAACGGAAAATCCCATGCCGGGAATGTCGGTTTTCAGATGAGAAAATTGTTCATACCATAAAAACATTATATATATATATATATATATATATATATATATATATATATATCGTAAACACACACACACACACTCGGCTGGCCTAGTGCTGACGGAAATTCCTTTAATGAAGCCCGTAAGTTACACCAAATTTCACGTGATTGAATTGGTTCCGGGCTCCTTCATGCGTGTAATAATGAATCGGAAAAGGTCTAAAGCGTTGGAAACAAAAGTAACGAGCCTACAAAACGCAGTCATGGATCGTGATTACTTCTTGTCCGAGCATGTAAAATAATCCACGAGTTCAGCCCCGAAGGACAACAGAATGAGAGATAACCAGAAAATTTAATTAACCAAAATCAAAGTCATATCGCCAACGTCAATGATGGAGCAGATGTATTGTACAACTGCGGCAGATGAAAATAACAATAGAACAAAAAATTGGAAAATTCCGCTCACTGCGCTGGTCAGGAAAAAGTCATGAAATAATTCATTACCGCTGAAGTCGGTTGAAAATAATTTAATTGAATTCATCAATCGAACAATGCATCAGAATTCCTACATATATCTTTGAGATGCGTGAATACGAGGGTGTTATATATTTAAATATACAGGGTGTTGTAAAGATCGATGCAACGCCTTGAGGGGGTGATAAGTAACCTCGTTCGAAACATATCATACCTAGCTTACCTTAGTCCAAAGTCTGAGGATTTCGAGTTATCATGGTAAGTATGATTTTCCCAAAATTTTCCAAAATTAGTTACTAACTCGTTCATAATGTCCAAACAGACAATAATTGGTGACTAAAAACTTATTTGTGTCCACCTGTATCCACACAACTAACTAAATGGGACGTTAAATAATTAAAAACTTGTCAAAAAATAAAAATACCTCTTATGTTAACGCAATTTCGAAAAAGAATAGCATTAACATAAGAGGTAAATGAGATAGTACCTAAATTTGGGAAATTTTCCAAAAAGCATATTTACCATTAAAACTCGAAATCATTAGACTTTGGACTAAGGTAAGCGAGGTTAGATATGTTCCTGACGAAGTGACCTATCACCCCCTTAAGGCTTTTCATCGACCTTCCTAAGACCCTGTATATACTGCTATGATAAATGGGATGACTGTACCTTTATGCGGCAATATGAAATATTGAAAGCCCAATATAATTCAAAATGTGCAATTTTTTCTTCCATTACGGAGAATAAGAAGATTTCACGTACAAACGGATGTCAAAAAGTTTATTTTAATAAAAGCTTATTTTGTGTAATTACTTGTCAGCTTTATGTAAACAAAATGTATATCATCGGATAACTCTTCATCAGAAACGAGTATGCGGAACCACTATACTCCTTTCTACCAAAAATATACCAATTCGAATATTTACGTAAAAGACAACTAATTTGCGCTACAGACTCCCGGAACACTTCATTGAGCAGCACGGAAATCCAATTTTCCCATTTACTAGCCACTCTAAAGATGATTAATGAAACTAAATTTTTTTCTACCTATTTCAAAGCTTTACCAAGGCTCAAGATTATATTCGATTACTATGCCTTTCTGAATCGATAAGGAAACCTTGAGGAGATTGAAAAATAACGTGATTTAACGCGGTCCTCTTGTTTCTCGGCTGTTTTTTTACGGCTTTTTCAATAATTTTTTACGGGCAAAGCATCGAAATAATCAATCTCATTGTTTTTGCATAATCTTTATTAACATTTAAATAAGCTTTACAAATTTTTTGAAGTCAAAATATATAATAGAATAAAAGTTATAGTGGCCGACAGGAAGACATCAAGTAAAAGAGGTGCTCGACGGTGACCAAGATTGCGGCTGTTCTGCTTATCTGAAATCAAAAAACCAAACGGCATTTTAATCTTCATATTTAAGACTAGCGATTGAACTAGAGTGAATTCTAAATTACAAAAATTGACTTTTTTATACACTTTTGAAAATTACATTCTATTTTTTACTCATTTTTTCTTAAGTTTTTCGCTCGTACAAAAAAAACTATCGAAGCAATCATGATAATCCTAGTTCAATCGCCGGCTTATAACATATTAAAGATGCTGTATAAATTTGAATAAGATCGATGCAGTAGTTTCTGAAATATCGTGGTCACCCTTTCGAAAAATGGTGTTTCAAGAAAAACGCGTTTGAAAGTATACCTGCTCCGTTCCAGGGCCGCAACTTGTGAACTACTTAGAATATCGAAAAATCCTTTGGCACACATTTTCTACACATGTTGTAGATGTGATTTATGAAAAAAAATTGATTTTTTCGACCCGAGAAACTAGAGGACCGCCTTAATTATAATGATCATTGACTAATGAACGTTAAACAGTGCCCCAGTAATAATAAGAATAATATGATTATTATTATAATCAATAACAACGACTATATTTGTAATAACAATAAACGTAATAACAAGTCGGCGTGCTGGACTAGTTGTTAACGTGCTTGCCTCTGAGCCAGAACATCGGGAGATTGCGTGGGTGGGTGTCGTGTGCGTTAAACTTGTAGCTCGTGATTCGTTTCTCGGCGAAACGCGACGTAGCTTCGAAACTAGGAAGCGAACCTGCGACCGGCTGTATTGGTATAGGTTTTCCGAAGTTTCCCCGCGTCAATGACAGATATGTCATGGTAAATGCGATAAAGAAGAGAAGTCGGCTATGGCCGCAGGGTGGGGGAATATGGAATATGGTGAGAACGCAAAGACAGGAAGCACCCTGTACGATGTAACAGCTGATTAAAAGAAACGATAGTAATAATAATAACAGCAGCAACAAAAACAATATTAATAATACCAATAAAATCAACATAAATCATAATATCAGGTTGATAAAAAAGTTTTGTCGCAAAAATTTAAAAAATGTCTTTTTACGTATTGACGCAATATGACATCGAGCTATGTCGAGAATATTCTAGAATGTTTTCTACTCTTCCGCGTGACAGGGTATAAAAGGGCGAGCGCGCGTTCTAGTGGACAGAAATGGCTTCGATCTCGCAGGAGCAACTTCGAGCGATCATTTTTTATGAGTGGCGGCGCGGCACGAACGCAAGCACAACTGCTAAAAATATACAGGATGCATTCAGCGAGAACGTAGTTTCTCATCGAACAGTCCAGCGTTGGTTCAATCGTTTTAAATCTGGAGACACAAGCCTTGAAGATAAGGAACGTTCCGGACGACCGTCGACCATCGATGATGAAGCATTACTCCGCTGCATCAAAGAAAAACCGGAAGCAAGTACGCACGAGCTAGCAAGAGAACTTGGCTGCACCCAACCGTCAATAGTCAATCACTTACACAACTTGGGATACAGGAAGGTTCTAGCTCAATGGATACCACACCGTCTCACCGACGACAATAAGAACTGTCGCGTGACCATCTGCCAGTCTCTCCTGCTTCGCCACCATCGCAAGGAGTTTTTAGAAGATCTTGTGACGGGAGATGAAAGCTGGGTCTTGTACGATAACAGAACGCGTTTAGCCTACTGGCTTCCTATCGGAGAAAAACCGCCACACCAACCGAAATCTGATCGTCGCTCACAAAAGGTTTTGTTGTGTTGTTTCTGGGACGCAAAGGGTTTCACAATTTTCTCCCTGTAGGTAAGACGATCTCCACTACACGATACTTCGAAAATCTCCAGGAATTGGCAAAAGCTATAAGAAAAAAACGGCCAAGACGCGCGATTGTGCACCTTCTCCACGACAACGCGAGACCCCATGTCGCAAAGGAAACCCACAAAACAATCACTGAGCTTCACTGGAATACCGTTCCTCATCCACCATACTCTCCCGACATCGCGCCATCTGACTACCATTTGTTCAGACATTTGAAGGCATATTTGAGAAACAAAACTTTCGAAAACGTCGACGATCTCAGAAGGGATATTTCAAATTTCTTTGAGTTCCAGCCGCCGCAGTTTTGGGCAAAGGGAATAAATGAGTTGCCAACTAGATGGTCGAGTGTCATAGAAACCGATGGCGAATATATTGTTGATTACAAATGTTTTGTATAAGATATATAAATAAATAAATTATATTGAAATTATTGCGACAAAACTTTTTTATCAACCTGATAGTAATAATGACAATGATAATAGTAATGATAAAGTCACAACAATAACGATAAGATTCCGTCGCTCGGTTGCCCAAGGTCTGATGTTGACGGACAATCAAGGCTGCCGAGTAGATTGCCCTGACGTGGCAACCCGTTGGCAGACTCATGCACGGTTTGTTTTTCCAACACATCAAGGAGCAAGGGCTGTCCGCCCAGCTGACCTTTCCCTTGTTGCGGTCAGCTGGACTGGTGTCCGAGACCGAAGGATTCATCTGCGCCTGCCGAGGCAAAATTGTCAACACCCTGGCCTATCTCAGCGGCGTTATGGGTCAACCACTGCCGACCATTTTGTGTTGTGCATGTAAACAATAGCCGGAGACACCACTGTCGGCCTGTCCGCAATGTGCAGTCTCCGGCTACACCCATCGTCATAACGCGGCCCTGAGGGTGTTGCATTAGCATCTACGGCACTCTTATGGGATAGACCGGGAACCCGTGCAGTCTCATTTACCAGGAGATATTGAATCCGTTGACGTCGACGAAAGGTGCAAGATTTATTGGAACTTCTCATTCGCGACTATCGGGCCGCTTCAAAAATCCGTATCTTATACTTTTTTAGCTCTCAAACGGATTTTTGGACCTTCAACCCCTGTAAACTTACCTCATTTCACCCCGGAACTGGAAAAGGCGCATTTTTCATTATTCACCATGAGCATTGTTCTCGAATTTGTTTTATTCGAATATATTGAATGGAAATGTGCGAAACTGCAAAAGCAACTTTGAGCGTGAGTTTCACCCGTTAAAACTGTTTGGCCGCCGATAAAAAAAAATACGTATTATGCAGGGTTTTTTCCCCCTGTATTTTTAACCGTATTACACAAAGGGTTTCTTTTGAAAAACGAAAAAACCAGTATTTTATACTATTTCAAGCTCTTTTGAATGCAATTGTTTTCATGGGGATTAAAAAAAAAGTTATGGAGTTACACGATTTTTTTGCTTTCAACCCCTATAAATTTACCCCTATTCACCCCTTTGGAACTGGAAAAGGCGCATTTTTCATTATTCGCCATGAGCATTGTTCTCGAATTGGTTTTATTCGAATATCTTGATTGGAACTATGCGAAACTGCAAAAGTCACTCGGAGGGTGCCCAACTTTAAGGGTGAGTTTCACCCCTTAAAACTGTTTTTTCGTCGACAAAAAAAAATACGTGTCTCTTAGAATTCCACGAAGAATAACATATCCGTAAATGAACGAAATCGGAGGGGGACTCCGGAAACGGGGTAGTTATACAGGGGTAGTCACGCCTAAAAGGTTTCTTTTCGAAAAAACGAAAAAAAAAAACCGTATCTTCTACTATTTCAAGCTCTTTCTAATGCGGTTGGTTTCATCGAGAAGAAATTTTTTTTCCGACACACGAATTTTTTTACTTTCAACCCCTATAAATTTACCCCTATTCACCCCCTCGGAACTGAAAAAGGCGCATTTTTCATTATTCGCCATAAGTATTTTTCACGAATTGGTTTCATTCGAATATCTTGATTGGAGTTTCGCCCTTTAAAACTGTTCTTCCGCCGATAAAAAAATACGTGTTTCTTAGATTTCGACAAAGAATAACATATCCTTGTGGGTGACACCCGAGGAGGCGTCGCAGACCTCGAGTGCCACCCATCATTATTGTTCCGGTCTGAATTCAGATCGAGCCTCACCCTCGAGGGTAGGTGAATGTTTCCAAGTACAAACTGAGGAAGTACGCTGCCTGGAGAAATGAAATCTATTATGATAATAATAATATAGAAAAGAAAGGCAAGATAGATAGAAAAATGATAGCGAATCAAAAATAATCAAGCCTAAAACTTTTCCTGAAACTCCCTACACCCGCAACGATGTATGTAATTGGTTGAGAATGTTTCACCAGATAGACCGCCAAACGAACACTTCAACGCTGTTTTCCGTACAGTCTATTTTCCTTCTTTTTTTTCTCTCTTCCGGTGATCGTTCCACTTTCGCTCCTGTTCATTTCCCCAGTATCGTGTTCCACGCGGGAGGGTATTCCTCCATTTTCCTGGAATACGCGTTTGGGTGCTCACAAAGAAACCCCTGCGGGCTCTCCAATAACCGACTAGAACGAAGTGGAAACAGCGCGTACCGGGCAAAAACGCCGATTTCACGTTTTCCCTCTACATATTTCACGTTCGTGAAACCGTGCAGGGAAACTTGCAAAATATCGATTACACGGCGAAAAACAGATGGGATTCAAATTCGCTATGAATTTCACGAGCACGGTCTTTTCTTTTTGTCGTAAACATCTATTTTTCCTTGATTCGTTCGAGGATGAAAATCGCGCCGGAAACAAGTAATTTTTTCTGGGGGATCAAGCTACAGATGCTATACGAACCAGCTACAGATCCCTATACGAACAACAACGTTGGTTCGTATAGGGATTGTGATAACCGACAATGGAGGACGCAGAGTCAACCTGCGGGTTCGTCAATCTCCCATGTTGAGCAACATTTGTCCCGGCCAATAGTCGGATGGGTGACCGTTTAATGGCCGTACCAGCTTGCCCGCTGACTGCAGTGGTTTTCCACAGTTTCACCGTGCCCTCGTTCCCGATCTCTTGGGAACTGAAGATGGTGCAATGACGAGCGGGTGCCGGGTTCAAATTCCGAACACTGAATGATCAGAACGCTCAAAACTCCGAAAGAATACTATCCCGAAAGATCAAAACTCCGAAAGAATTTTACACGAAAGACCAAAACTCCAAAAATCTGAACACCGTCAAAATACTTCGGCTATGGAAGTTTTTAAAGTTTCAAAATTTTCAATAAATCGACGAGTTATTTCAAGATTTTTTTTTTTTTCATTAAGGTGTTACCCCCACTTGTAGCGCAAAAAGGCCTTTTTCGTGAATTTTTTTGAAGAAAACTACAAAACTTTTTTAATCGATCAATATACCATCTTAAAGAACACATCTTGAAGAACTTTCAGTAATTTTTTTATTGAAAAATATTACATTGTTTAGTGGCAAATGGCCGTCAATGAAATAATGTTTTTATATACACGGTTTGCGGTGACCAACATTGCGACGAAGTGGATCGTCTGAAAAAAAATGCGAATGGATTTAGTCAAATATAAGTATAAACTAGTCTTTAATCGAAGGATTTTAAAAAATATTCATTTTTCACAAAATGGCGGACAGTCAAAGTTAATGGTTCGATTTTAACGAAAAAAAAATCGAACGATTAAAGACTACATTTTTATGTATTAAATAAGCCTGCAAAATTTCAAGAAGATCGGTTCATTAGTGTTCGAGTAATCTTGGTCACCGACTTCAGAAATGCCATTTTGAGAAAAACGCGTTTAAAGTTTCAATTTCAGTTTACACGAAGAAAATATTTTTTGTTTGTAAACTTACATAGAGTCATCTATTCCGGGCTCATACAGAAGTATGGGCCCGGATACTTATACTTCACAAAAATGCAATAAAAAAAATCGATTTTTTCAAAATCGTAAGTGGGGGTAACCCCTTAATTCCATTTTTCACCAAGCACTATCCGTATTGAACTTCAAACGAGTACAAAATTGTTATCATCAGTATTTTGGCGTTCGTTAGTAATAAAGTTTTCAACACGATGAAAATTAAACGAATGCCATTACTTTTAAGCACTAGGGTGTGTGTAACCCCAAAGTGGCGTGTTCGTCTCGTACCGATAGTTTGGGCTCCTAGTATTAAAAAAAAGCTCGCAAAGGCATACGAAAGAACATTGAAAAAAAGTCGTAATAACAATAATAATAAAAATAGTCGTACAACAAAGGGTGCCGCTTCGATTAAAGCCAATCGTTCCTTTTCCCCCCAAATGGAAGGGCGCCCACGCAACGCCACGTACAGGAACCTTTCCAGCTGCAAAATTGCACATCAGTTGTGCTTGAGCAAGCAATAAAATGTAAATGACCCAACCTCGACGAGCCGGCATCAAACGCCAGTGGAAAAAGTATTTTCGCGGATTTTTTCCAGGCTTTTCCCTCAGTCAATCGTTTTGTCGGCGTCAGGGGCAAGCGTTTCGTTAATTATTTCGTTTCAACGTTGTACTTTACTATAGTTGTTCTCATGGAAAGAGAATCGATTGAACCAGTAAACGGGAGGGAGAGGGAGAGAAAAATACCGCATCGATTCCCTAATACTGACAAAAAGGCCACTCTCCCATGCTCGAATATATATATTTGTTCGACAACATATTGACAATGAAATGTCACAAAAAGGGCCGGTTTTCCACCCACGGACTCCTCACGTATTTCGGCTATTTTACGAAGCATAATGTTTCGCATCGTGATTAAAGGGACTACATCTACTTAGAGGCCCGAAAAAAATGGCCAAATTTCGATTTTTTAATGGACAACGGATAATGAGAAAAAGCATTTTTTAACACAAAGGTACATGTATTGAAGGCCTTTTAAAAAACGCCGCAAATACATAAAAACAACAATATCATGGTCGCCAGCAGATGATGACATCTGTTCTCGACGTTTGGCGGTGGACATTCTCCAGCTTAAACAGTCCATGCGAAATTTAAAAACCAAACGGGTTATTTGAGTTAACAATAAATACGAGTCGTTGACGATCGTCGATTTTCAAAATCATTGTTTTCAACAACGTGAGGACGCATTCAAGCTCGAGCATACCAAATCTATGAAGAAAGTCGTCTTTTTTACGTGACTATTAAAACATGAAGGTCCATTTACAAAATGTGAGATCGTCAACGACCTTTAAATGTTTCTCGTCGCATCTCCTGTAAATTTGAAAGCAATCCATCATGTGGTTCTCGAGATATCATGTCCACCGACTTATAGAACAGTGGTTCGAGAAAACGCGTTTAACGGGGTATCCCTCTCTGGAAGCCCAATTTGAAGAGTCAGAATGATGATTTTTTTTCTAGCAACACATTCGTTGGAATAAATTTATGTTTTCCCAGCATGGTGTACACAAGTTTGTGATTACAATGTAATTTTTTCAGAAGAAAATCTTTCGAAGTGTTGGTGGTGCTGCAGTTGGCGTTGCAGTCCTCCAACGGCGAGGCCCGAAACGGCGGGATCTCTAACAAGCTCAAATGTAATTTGAAACGAAAACACACCATTTTTCTTCAAATATATCCAACTGATTATGGGTTCACGATCCACTTTTCGAAATTTCGAAAAATACGAAAAATGACGGCTTCTCCAAACAAAACCTTATTGTTCTCTTGAAAAACAGCATGCTGACGTCATTGTTATTAACAAATTGTTCATCCAATAAAAAAAATGCGATCGTGAACCGATCATGAGTACTGTTTGAACGCAAATTGTGCAAATTCAAGTCAATAGTGTGAAAGTTACTCAAGATATCAATTCCGTCGTGTGAAGATATGTATCAGGTTGATAAAAAAGTTTTGTCGCAAAAATTTTAAAAATGTCTTTTTACGTATTGACGTAATATGACATCGAGCTATGTCGAAAATATTCTAGAATGTTTTCTACTCTTCCGCGTGACAGGGTATAAAAGGGCGAGCGCGCGTTCTAGTTGACAGAAATGGCTTCGATCTCGCAGGAGCAACTTCGAGCGATCATTTTTTACGAGTGGCGGCGCGGTACGAACGCAAGCACAACTGCTCAAAATATACAGGATGCATTCAGCGAGAACGTAGCTTCTCATCGAACAGTCCAGCGTTGGTTCAATCGTTTTAAATCTGGAGACACAAGCCTTGAAGATAAGGAACGTTCCGGACGACCGTCGACCATCGATGATGAAGCATTACTCCGCTGCATCAAAGAAAAACCGGAAGCAAGTACGCACGAGCTAGCAAGAGAACTTGGCTGCACCCAACCGTCAATAGTCAATCACTTACACAACTTGGGATACAGGAAGGTTCTAGCTCAATGGATACCACACCGTCTCACCGACGACAATAAGAACTGTCGCGTGACCATCTGCCAGTCTCTCCTACTTCGCCACCATCGCAAGGAGTTTTTAGAAGATCTTGTGACGGGAGATGAAAGCTGGGTCTTGTATGATAACAGAACGCATTTAGCCTACTGGCTTCCTATCGGAGAAAAACCGCCACACCAACCGAAATCTGATCGTCACTCAAAAAAGGTTTTGTTGTGCTGTTTCTGGGACGCAAAGGGAATGCTGTTTCACAATTTTCTCCCTGTAGGTAAGACGATCTCCTCTACACGATATATCGAAAATCTCCAGGAATTGGCAAAAGCTATAAGAAAAAAACGGCCAAGACGCGCGACTGTGCACCTTCTCCACGACAACGCGAGACCCCATGTCGCAAAGGAAACCCACAAAACAATCACTGAGCTTCACTGGAATACCGTTCCTCATCCACCATACTCTCCCGACATCGCGCCATCTGACTACCATTTGTTCAGACATTTGAAGGCATATTTGAGAAACAAAACTTTCGAAAACGTCGACGATCTCAGAAGGGATGTTTCAAATTTCTTTGAGTTTCAGCCGCCGCAGTTTTGGGCAAAGGGAATAAATGAGTTGCCAACTAGATGGTCGAGTGTCATAGAAACCGATGGCGAATATATTGTTGATTAGAAATGTTTTGTATAAGATATATAAATAAATAAATATTGCAATTAATGCGACAAAACTTTTTTATCAACCTGATAGTTTCGAGATAATCGCGTTCAAACTCGACGGATCGCGATAAACCGCACCCTGTTCCATTAAAATAGGTGTAACTTCGTCAATTTCTAGAATTTCCGGGTTCGGTTGGTCTTAAAATATTCTTGAACGTTCACACTATAACAATATGCAATAAAAACGATGTTTTTGAGTTTCCAGAGAGGGATCCCCCTTAAAGTCTAGTACGGTGCTGCTAGCGCTCGCCCGGCTGACTGTTACAAGCTGTAGCTTATTCAGTTTTAGGAATATTTCAATTAAATTTCCAGGGAATATAGCTAAAAGGTGATAGGGCAAGGTGCCCAATTATTGGTACTTTAAGCCCAATTATGGGCACTTTGAGGGCACAATTATTGGCACTTTAACCCTTTGCGGCACAGTGTAACACTGGTGTTACCCCTAATTCAATTCAGATTTTGACCATTCAAAAGTTTTTTTTAATTAAACATGGCGGTTGTAAATGCGTTTCAAGGTTCCTAAGACTTCAATAACTTCTCAAACATCCCTTTTAAATTTCTATTTTTAACGTAGCGGGTGTCATCAATAACGAAAGTGCAAAAAAATGTGCACGTAAAGAAAAATGTATGCTTCAAAGGGTTAAGACCTATTGTGTAAACAGGAGAGAAGTGTCAATAATTGGTCGACTGCCTAAATAAAGTCACTTTATCCTACCATCGAATAAAAATATTTTAGAAAAGTGCAATTTTTTTACTCACCTACATGGATGTAGCCCGTTAATCACCAATTATCACAGTAACCTCACCACATACCGTGTACGATGTGTTCTGAGTCCTGCTGTCGCGTTTGCTATAAGTTCCGCCAAACCCCACCAGGGAGTTGAAGAAATTTCATTCGCGACGAGAACGAGAAAGAACCAAAGATATTGAATAAAATTTTGGTGCGCGGGCTGCGGTACTTAAAGGGAAAAATGGCCTGACGAAGAGTTTTCATACCGACGTCGCAGAACCGGAAATCGGGTCGGTTGGAGTTAAATCGAGCTTTCCGCCATCACCTTGTGTCATCTCATATATATATATATATGTATGTATGTATGTATGTATGTATGTATGTATGTATGTATGTATGTATGTATGTATGTATGTATGTATGTATGTATGTATGTATGTATGTATGTATGTATGTATGTATGTATGTATGTATGTATGTATGTATGTATGTATGTATGTATGTATGTATGTATGTATGTATGTATGTATGTATGTATGTATGTATGTATGTATGTATGTATGTATGTACATGTGTATATATGTATATACGTATCCAAATATATACATGTAAACGTGTATGTAGCTTGTACGGCTCGACTCGACGGAACCGGAAGTGAAGTGAGCATGCCGAAAAGTTACGTTCGAAGTCGCAGCACTAATTCGCACGCGGCTACAGAGCACGGACAGTAAAAGCGCAGGGATGAGACGAGGGAGAGAGGTTCATGGAGTGAGCCAGGCGCACGGAGGAAGATGGGTTCGAGGATATAAGTGGAAAGCAACGGTTAAGGCGGCTTTTGAAACGTTGCCAAGGATTTCAATCGGTTGGGAATGCCCCCTGGCATGAGACTCGCACCTACCCCACAAAGATATAGAAACTTTTATCTTTCCGCAACTTCTTACGGGGACACACATATATTGGCTGGATAAAGTCACACTTCCGCTTTTACGATTGCGGTATTTAAATAAATTTCAAAACTGTATACCACTTCACACTCGAAAAACTGGATTTTTATTGAAATTTTTCAATCGTCTTTTTTTTATATCAAAATTTCTCCTCGTTCAAAGAGAAAGTCGTAAAATTGAATAAATATATCGCTCATATAAACGACTGGTTGACGTTGAAACGTTTTTGGCATTGTGTTAACATACATATATGTATCGGCCGAATGAAATCACACTTCCGGTTTTACGATTGAGGTATTGAAATAAGTAAATAGAATGTAGTCTCTACACCAGCAAGTAAAGCTAGATTATTACTAGAATTATTTGATTTTTTTATACAACATTCTTCGGAATTCTTCTTATACAACAACTTTCGGAATTTTCCCTCCGCACACATTTCCAGGCGCACGCAATTATAACGCATTCCCCTATCCCTCCCCTCTGCGCTGTCTTTCCGCTGTAGGGGGCACCTGATTGGCTATTTATTTTAATTCATAATTAATTATCTATGCGTCTGATCAAAAAATGACTGAGGACTTTTCGTCTCAGAATGTTTTTTCCTACCAGATGCTAGAAGGGCGTACGTTACTTCTGGGACACCTTGTATTTTAAATACTTTTCGCATAAAAAATTGGTGAGAAATCGAACATTTTTTCGCCCAACAAGGCAGAACCTTCCCTTGAATGTACTATTAAAGTATACCTAAAGTTTAATAATTGTAGAATAATTATTTTATAGTTTAACAAATCTTTCAATATTGCTTGTTTTTTCCTGTCTAAATGTATATCCCGTCTTAAAACGTTTTCGGCATTGTGTGAACATACCTATACCGGGTGTCCCATTTTAATCTTACACCTGATTTATCTCGAAAAATACTGCTTCGATCAAGTATTGAGTATAATAAAACTTTCAGAGTACAAAGGGAGATGTTAAAAAAAATATTTTCTGGTCCAAAATGCCAAATGGCAACGTTAAAATGGCCGACATGTTTTTTTAAATAATATCATGAATCTTTTTCTTCACCAAAACATTTTTCAGGCCAAAAGTAACAACTTTTGATGCAAAAGATTTTTGATAACGTTCATAATTTTTAGACTAGGAGGTAAAATCTTCAACATTCCCAGTGTAAATGTGCGGGTGTGTGGGTATGAGTTTGTTTGCGTTTGTTTGGATTTGTTCGATAACCCAAGCAAACCCAAACAAGGATTAGGTCTCTGCGGCTCGTCTCTTCCGTTATCAAACAAACCAAAGTGAACAAATTTATGAAAGATATCAAAAAACATCTCCTACAAAAGTTGTTAGTTTTAACCTGATAAATATTTTGGTGAAACAAATGCATGATACCATTTTCTTTACACATGTCGGCCATCTTAACATCGCCATTTTGAATTTTGGACCATAAAAGATTTTTTCAACGGCCCCCTTTGAACCCTAAAAATGTATTATACTCAACACTTGACACACACACATAGATATTCTACATTATAAAATAGCCAATCACGTTTCACTGTGAAATTGTATTTGTTATTATAAATAAATACAATTATAAATGAAATTGTAAATAATTGTAATCAATCAATCAATAGATTCAATCGTTAATAGATCTTTGGTAGAAAGAAGTATAAAACATTAGCTTTATATATATATATATATATATATATATATATATGTGTGTGTGTATGTATGTATGTATGTATGTATGTATGTATGTATGTATATATATATATATGTATGTGTGTGTATATATATATATATATATATATATATATATATATATATATATATATATATATATATATATATATATATATATATATATATACAGGGTGTATCTTAACTACTAGTTATCCGTTGGTGAGCATATAGGGTGTCTTTTTTCCAAGCAAAACGCGTTTTTTTAAAATGTCGTACGACAAAAATTGGCCGAGATATTCACGAGTAAAGTCCAACGATGAGTAAACTATGGCACAGCAGTTTCGGCGCCCAAGCGAGAGTAGGCGCGAGTTCGAATCGACGTTCGCGCAAGTGGATTCAAATCCATTGATTTTTGTTAAATTGAAAATGAAATTGAAAGTTGAAACTTTCAATTTCGAATGTTCAAATTTGAATTTTCAACCAAATCCGGTCGCCAAAAAAAAGTATTGAATAATAAATAAAAAGTGTTGGACAATATTGTCCACTGTTTACTCGAAAGATCCAAACATCAAAAGATCTTTCGAGTAAACAATAGATAACATGGTTTAACATTTTCTATTTATTATTTAATACCTTATTTGGGCGACCGGATAACGTTCGAAACTCAAATTTCAAAATTCAAAATAGAAATTTCAAATCCACTTACCGGAATGTGGATTTGAATCCGCGCCCACGCTCGCTTGGATGCCGAAACTACGGTGCCATTGTTTACTCATCTTTGGACTTTACTTGTGGATATCTCGGCCAATTTTCGTCGCACAACATTTAAAAAAAAGCGTTTTGCTTGGAAAGGTACACCCTATATGCTCACGAACGGAAAACTAGTAGTTAAGATACACCCTGTATATATATATATATATATATATATATATACACACAGAGAACGTGCTACTAATTAAATTTAGTTGCCCTGTGAAGCATCGAAGCTCTCGATGCCCAAAATGCAACCCAATACGCGAACGTCCGGGAATCGCTGGCGCGAGTGGAATGCAATGGAAATCAAACGACCGTTCATGTATATAACAACGATCAAACAAGAAAATAGTATCACCAAAAACGTTACTCGACAAAGCAATGCTTATGGGTAACAGGGTACTTTCTACAGAGATGGGATCACTTTTAGATAAAAGGAATTTAGCCGAAGCGATTTCAGTCCAAGCAGTATGCTCATTCATTACTTCAGAAATTACAAACCCTATTACCAATGATGTATCTTTCTAATCTCTGATTATTATTATCGACGTATAGAAAAACAGTTGTGCAAAAAATCATTCGATCGCCGATTATTTTTTTTAATCTATCCTTTCGTTAACTTTCCAAGGCTTGAATAAGTAAGACCAAGTGTTTTTTTTTTCAAAATTGGCTTCATCATAACTCATAAGAAGCTTTGTGAGCGAAAGAAAACGATGAGAAATCAATGCGCCAGTTTCCAAGTGGCACAATTTTGGTTTTCTTCCCAAACGATATTTTCATGTAAAAAAAAAGTTAAAAAGGTACGTCAAGTAATAGAAAATTCCCTCGAAAATATTGTCGTTTCTTTTAGCTAATAAAGATTTATGGCTTACCTCAAAAATAATTATTATTTGTTTTAATTCATGCACTGGTTTTATTATATATTTTTTGTATTAATCAATTGTACAATGTACATATTATCCAAGTGTTTCGTACCATCCGCATAAATCACGTTTTTGCGACATAATGTGTACATTCTTTTGCATTTTAACATCGCATAAATTCCCACTCAGTCGCCAAAACATATTTACTTCAATCAGTAATAGATGTTCTAAAAGTAGAACATTTATATTTTTATCCAACTTCCTCAATTATTAAAATCAACCAATATTTTACGTTTGCGAGCTCTAAAGGGCCCATCCCTGATCTGATCTGTACTTCACGGGATCATTAATTTAATTAGTATTCACATAACCAATTGAGGGTAACGAAGTGGAGACATGCAAAATTCACTTTCTACACTGAAAAAAAATGATTGATCCAATATCATTGGTGTTAATAAATGAAATTTCGTTGATTCAATTGTAAAATTGTTGGTCTATATAATCAGATTTATTAGGCCTAAACAAAACGCTATTGACTTTAATAACATGATAAAATTAAAAGTTTTCTTTTTATTCAAAACATATATTGTTTGCCGAGAACAATATATTATTGAGTCTAACTAAAAAATTATCGCGAACAAATTGTATAGTTTTAAATGCATTTTCTGCAACGAACAAAAACGCGTTTCAATTCATAACATGAATATTGTTGATTCGAGTACACAAGAAAAATTGAATTTTGCTGGTTTGATTCAGATAAAATTTCTATTGAGTAAATATATTATTTTATTGTTTTCACCATATCCGATATTGATTTCCAAGTACAGGGTGCCCAAATGTCACACAACATTTAACATTCGCGGCTTATGCATATTGTTGCGTGACATTTGGGGCACCCTGTACATTATTCGATACAATATTAGAATTTTATTACGATTAAAAAATATCAAGCGAATGTCTGAATTGGTAAAAAAATTATCCGAAAATGAAATTTCATTCTTGAGCATACACGTAGCGATTAAATCGTAATCATACTATATGTACTTGTTTTGATTGAATATCTCACTAAAATACATTTATTAAAATGTTTATTAAAATATATTTATCAAAATTATATATTTGATTTAAAAGAATACGCTATTAATATTACACGTGTATTAATTGAACTGAATACATTACGGTAATCGATTCAATACTTTCTTCTTTGGCTGAAAAAATTCAACCAAATCATATACATATAATGGCCGAGCGCCACCGAAATTATAGGTGCGAGGAAACCCGTAGTTCTCGGAGTAACCACTAGAAGCCGCACACGCGCTCGTTTCTCGTAAGCGTAGCACGAACCGAAAATCTACTTAAGCGCCGGAGAAACTCTACATAATGTCGCTTCTCGGCCTGTGGCTAAGATCAAAGTGTAGTATCTGTTTTTATCAGTTGAATATCTGATGATCGTTCTAATGCTCACTTTTTATTTGAGATTTAAAAAAAATTGAAAAGCTTTCAATTTTTTAAATAAAACAAATTTGCTCAAACGTTTTAATGTGACAATTCTACCCTATTCCAAAGAACTTATTTCAAATATGTTCAGCAATTCTCGTGAGTGTACATTTATTTGAACTAATAATCAAGAAATGTTTGCAAGTGTACATAGAATCATATTAAAAACGTGACTTCTCGAATTCACAAATATACTATTTTCATTGCAATAAACATTTATTTCATCGAATGTTATATTTTTTTCCTACCAGAGACTAAATGCGTTGCTACAGATGACACCTGTACTTTGTGGCAAAAAATGCCATTATTTCGAATCGATATTGTTAATTTTTCAATCATGACATACACTTGTCTCTATCTCATGCGACTACTTTTGATATTGTACGGAATACGAAAATGTTACGGCGCATAGCATATTTGTTTCGATGTAGTAAAGGAATAATTCATTCTATTGATTATATTTTTTGTACGAAATAAAAAATGTTGTAGCAACCGCTAAATTATTTCATCCATACATCTACGGATTGTATATGGGTCATTCCATGTCAAATCGACAAATTTTTTACCTGACCCCCTTTGATTTCGCTGAAAATTTTCTATCTTTTTCTACCCCCCGAAAGTTATTTTTCAGAATTTTTTCAAATTTTTTTTCCCGACTCAAAAAAAGTTATGAATTTTTGAAAAAAACCGCTCTTTTATTTTTAAATCGCCAGAACTTTTTCAAAAATTGACCGTTTGGGAACTTTTTTTTTTCAAAATTTTTGTTTTTTAAATGTAGTTTTCGAAAAAAAATATGAAAAAATTTTCAGAATCCCAGTTATATGAAATATTTTAGTTTTTTTGAAAAAACCGTAATTTTCTTAAAGTCCGACCGTTTTTTTTTTTTTTATTTTGCTCTAAAAATACTTCAACTAATTCTGCAATGATCCCCGTTAATCAAAAGATGTGACGACAATCGCTTCTAATTTTTTTTCTTGATTATAAAAAAACTTTTGTTGAATTTTTGTTGATTTTATATAACTTTGTTATGAAATTTTTTTTATTTCCTCGTGAAACCTCAAAAGTTAAAAAATAAAATTTTATTGGAGAATTTTAAGTGATTATCGTCTAAGAAATTGTTATTTAAAAAAAAAAAATAATTTTTTTCTCTCATTGACGTTATTTTTTTACTCTTATGGACGTTTTTTTTTGGTACTGAAATATGACAACTTAACGTCATTTTGGTACTGAAACATGACAAAATAACGTCAATGAGAGAAAAAAATTATTTTTTTTTTTAAATAACAATTTCTTGGACGATAATCACTTGAAATTCTCCAATAAAATTTTATTTTTCAACTTTTGAGGTTTCACGAGGAAATAAAAAAAATTTCATAACAAAGTTATATAAAATCAGCAAAAATTCAACAAAAATTTTTTTATAATCAAGAAAAAAAATTAGAAGCGATTGTCGTCACATCTTTTGATTAACGGGGATCATTGCAGAATTAGTTGAAGTATTTTTAGAGCAAAATAAAAATAAAAAAACGGTCGGACTTTGAGAAAATTATGGTTTTTTCAAAAAAACTAAAATATTTCATATATCTGGGATTCTGAAAATTTTTTCATATTTTTTTTCGAAAACTACATTTAAAAACAAAAATTTTGAAAAAAAAAGTTCCCAAACGGTCAATTTTTGAAAAAGTTCTGGCAATTTAAAAATAAAAGAGCGGTTTTTTTCAAAAATTCATAACTTTTTTTGAGTCGGGAAAAAAAATTTGAAAAAATTCTGAAAAATAACTTTCGGGGGGTAGAAAAAGATAGAAAATTTTCAGCGAAATCAAAGGGGGTCAGGTAAAAAATTTGTCGATTTGACATGGAATGACCCATATAGAATGAATTCAATAGAATATAATTTTATTCAAAGGATAATGTAGACATTCAGAGAACAGGAGATATTTTCAAATTAAATAATATGTTATTTAACGGGAGATATACACTTATATGGTCGAGGTCGAGGATTTAGAAGCTATGAACATTCCGTCGACCGTAGAAGACCTACACGATGGGCCTGGTATCGATGATTCCATGTAAGTTGACAAATTTCATGATTTGTTCATTCCCAAATTTTCAAACGCGTTTTTCTCAAAACAACGCTTTTCAAAACGGTACCCAAAATTTCTCGAAAACCAATGAACCGATTGCCTTGAGGTTTTTTGTGGTTATTCTATACACCATTATCTAGTACTTGTCATAGGATTTTTTTTCCGTTACTTAGTTTTTGTTTTATAGGCAAAATAATAACTAATTTTTGGCCCAAAAATCACTATTATGTTCAAACGTCCGCCGTTTTGTCATAAATCGATATTTTCAAAATCGGCTATGACAAGTACGAGATTATAGTATCTAATTTAATAATCTTTTTGGTTTTTTTCAGATGATTTTTTAAGAAACGCCAGTGGGTACCGTATACGCAGATTTTTTTACGACGCTCCAAGGATCATACAATATCCTTGTACATTTTTGATATTTTTAAATAAAGAAAATTAAACATATTTTTGAATGTATATACTTTCAAATAATCAATAATACTTTCAGATAATTAAAACCCCAATCCGAAATTTCAAATAGTTTGCCTTGAAAAAAATTCACAAAAATGACGTTTTTCCGGCTCCTAGGTGTATATCTCCCCTTAAATCAATCACGTTTTCCAATATTTTATAGTATTGTAACAATCTCATATATCGGTGGCACTCCGCGTTCAGACATTTCTTTGATTCCACCAATATATTTTTTTAATTCAATTGGTTTTTTTTCTCAGTGTACTTATGCTTCGATTGCGGTAAATGTAAATAATAATAAGTCATTGAAGGAAAAAAATGCGAAAGATATACGTTTTCAACAATTAATCTGCCGAAGGAATCAATTTTTTCCATTTTCCCTATCCCGACAATGCTCAAATTCAAACCCCCGAATGAATATATTTTTGGAAAGATGGTTGACATAATTTCTTTCGTATCTCCAAACTGTCCTCTTTAAAAGCCTCAAAGGACTTTTTTATATTTTAAATAAAAACAATTATGATCTTTTTCGTGCAATTACGTAGTTTTTAACACATCTTCCACTTTGAACAAATGTGTGGCGAGTTAATTTTTTATTTTCTTAAAAAAATATATTTTGGGCCATGAAATTCGGATCATTGACTACAAAAAACGTCTTTACGAAAAAAAATGCATATTTACCGAAATACAACGATCTGAAAAACGCCTGGGGTCGGATCGACCCCAGATGCAGTCAGAGGTTCGTGGCGGAAGTGTTCAGCCGAAGGGTTACACGTATGTCAATACTACGACTGCATTCACAGCAAAATTAAATTTCTGTCATTTTTCTCTCTGTACCTGCGATTGATTGAGACCCATACGGATGCACTCGATTCAAATGAAAAAATTCCGTAATTTTCGTATTCCCGGAAAGCTCGAAAATTCAATTAAAAAAATTACCCTTTGTACAATTGGAATCTCACATTCCAGAATTCATATTTTATTTCTCATTTTCGATAAAAAGCCGACGTGACCAAGGGCAACGAATCGAGAATACCAATTCGTATTTTACTTCTGCACTCCGTTCTTATGAAAAACGCATTGAAAAGGAGAAGATCGCAAAGTTTTATCAGCGGATTGAATATCATAGGGACTGATTGTGAGGAGAGAAAGAAAGCCAAAGCACAGTGTGCAAGGCTCGGTCGACTGTGTACGCAATATCCTGTATTTCAAGCACGGAATAGAAGCGATTGTGCTTTCACTCGGTCAGTTGGGACATCGAGAATTCCGGGCAACCAGCAGCTCTCATATCGCGCAAGTCTGGCCACAACTAAATTAAATTCTCTCTACCTTTTCATCCAAGTGTACGCGTACGTACGTGTATTTGGCGATACAACCCTGCCATCCTGTGACGAACGCCGTCAACATGCAAACCATACGTCTGTCACGTCACTAGTTACAACGGAACCCAGAGAGAGAGAGAGAGAGAGAGAGAGAGAGAGAGAGAGCAGAATAGAAGTTTGCAAAGGCGAAACACTGCAACGGAACGATGACATGAACTACCCAACGCGAGTTACGTCACACGAGACTTGCAAAACAGAAATGCTTTGCTTACACATGTGTGTGTGTGTATACATACATACACGAATATTTATATACATATAAACGCACATATATTGCGTACTTAATATACTGTACTCTAAATAGGCAAATTCTGTCCCTCCGGGACTTATCATATTTCAGTGAGATTGTCTCCTGTCCCTGAAAGTTTCGGGAAACGACGTGACATCAAAAGACGATGCCAAGTGATTTTCTTCGTTGGCCAATCTTGTGCGGATGTGCTGAGAACATTTTGACATCTATAAGAGACATATTTCTAAAAAAAACATGGAGAACATCATGAATGTTAGATATGCTTGCGTTAAGGCGTTACCCCCACTTGTAGCGCAAAAAAGGCCTTTTTCATGAATTTTTTAAAAGAAAACTACAAAACTTTTTTCATCGATCAATATACCATCTTAAAGAACACATCTTGAAGAACTTTCAGTAATTTTTTTATTGAAAAATATTACATTCTTTAGTGGCAAATGGCCGTCAATGAAATAATGTTTTTATATACACGGTTTGCGGTGACCAACATTGCGGCGAAGTGGATCATCTGAAAAAAAATGCGGATGGATTTAGTCAAATATAAGTATAAACTAGTCTTTAATCGAAGGATTTTAAAAAATATTCATTTTTCACAAAATGGCGGACAGTCAAAGTTAATGGTTCGATTTTAACGAAAAAAAAAACGGCCGTTTTTGGCTATAAAACGGCCATTTTTTTTCGAAAAATAAATCGAACGATTAAAGACTACATTTTTATGTATTAAATAAGCCTGCAAAATTTCAAGAAGATCGGTTCATTAGTGTTCGAATAATCTTGGTCACCGACTTCAGAAATGCTATTTTGAGAAAAACGCGTTTAAAGTTTCAATTTCAGTTAGTATGTATATTTCATACAGAAGTATGGACCCGGATACTTATACTTCAAAAAAATGCAATAAAAAAAATTGATTTTTTCAAAATCGCAAGTGGGGGTAACCCCTTAATACACTTGCCAATGTCTATAGAAGTTAGAACGATGTCATGTGTGTGTGTGTGTGTGCGTGTATGTGTGTGAAGCTAGAATTTCAGTTGTGCGTCATCGTCGGCGGGATTGATATGAAAATCGTCGGCGGGATTAATCTGGAAAAAACCAACGAAGATTTTTCTTTCATTAACACTCATACGCAGAATATCAACCAAGAAAAAGTGAAAAATGTTGAAAATCGATTATGGATGGATGAAATGGTACGCTTTGCAACAAAAAGCTTTAATTTTCCGAAAAAATGTCTCCATTTTTAAAGATAAATTTAAAAAAATACCATCTAGCAGCCAAAAATAGTAATAAAACATACCCGAAGTCTCAAAAATGGTAAAGAAGTATTTCCTTTAAAAAAAAAACATGAAAATCGGCAAATATTTTCTTGCCTTAAGGGATCATCACAGTGTAACGGGTCGGAAAATAGCTGATTTTCGCGATTTTTTTTGATGGTTAAAATATGCTAATCAGTCTGATTTTTTTATCTCAAATCAAAGCACTCATGAAGCACAGAGAATACATTTTTAAACGTTGATTTTAATATTTTTTTACATTTTTATCAACGGTTGAAATGTCTTCGAAAAAAGGAGTCCTCACGGTGTACACGGTTGTGGCCGTAAATATTATCTGAAACAACATTTGTAAAAATATCATTAATCAATACGAATGTCGCTATCTTGTGTAGGGGTTTTTTCTAAATCATTTTTTTTTTATATTAGTACAGCCGTGCTGTATATTGAAATCGGAAAAAAATTGAAGAAGGCTAGTTTTTTGACAGGTGATTTTGTAGGTGCCGCGGGTGCTAAATCCAAGTTTGCCTAAAAATCGGGGTGTAGCATTTTTACAAGGGGTTGAAGGGGGATGGGGGTGGATTGATGCCAAAGTACAACCCCTACAAGGTCGGCGCCAGGAGACAAAATGTTCGGAAAATCCGGGCTTTATTTTTGTCGACAGCGCTGAAGTCTTGGAAGTTCATTTTGGAGGTGAAATTTTGAAAAATAAATTTTAATTCGTTAACTCTTTAGGAAAAACGCATACAATTTTTGTTCAAATGGAAACGTCGTAGCCCTTGAAAAGACGCGTCGATCGAGTATTTGATCATCCCACTCCGATAATATCTTCACCCCCAAAAAAATTGTTGAAATATCAAAAAAGATTGTTTATTGAATAACTCAAAAACAATCGATTTTTCGGGAATGGTTGTAATGTACGAAATGTGGAGAATAATGTTCTCTATATTTTTGGTCCTAAGGACCACCCTTGAATTTTGTTTTTTCCAACCACTCTCAGGGGTTGAAAATTCACAATGAAATTCTGGGAAAACTATTGACAGAAAATAAAGAGATCCGAATTTGGCGCTGTGGACAAAAATGTAGCTGATGGTTCAAGCTAAAAATTGTTCCATGGCGGCGAATTCGTGCGGTCAATAATTTTCCCAGAATTTCATTTTTTATTTTCAACCCCCGAGAGGGATTGGAAAAAGCAAAATTCAAGGGTGGTCCATAGAAACAAAAATACAAAGAAAATTATTCTCTACATTTCGTACATTCAAACTATACCCGAAAAATCGATTGTTTTTTACTTATTCGATAAACAATTTTTTTTTGGTATTTCAACAATTTGTTCGGGGGTGAAGACATTATTCGAGAGCAATGATCAAATACTCGATCGACTCGTCTTTTCAAGGGCTACAACGTTCCCATTTGAACAAAAAATGTAAGAATGTATCCTAAGAAGTTATTGAATTAAAACTGATTTTTCGAAACTTCACCTCATTTTTTCACCCCTAAAATGAACTTTCACGACTTCGGCACTGTAGACAAAAATAAGGCATTAAGTTGTAGTTTGGCATCAATCCCCCCTTCGTCCCCCTTTAGGGGACGAAGTGGGTCCCCTAAAAAAGAACCCTGTACCCCGATTTTTAGGCAAACTTGGATTTAGCACCCGCGGCACCAACATAATCATATGTCAAAAAACTGGCCGTCTTCTGATTTTTTCCGATTACGGGGTTTTTCAGCCACAGCACGACTGTACTACATGAAGATTAAAAAAAACTTTTATAGCTAGTTAAAGAATGGCGGGAAGATGGTTGTGTGAAAAATTTGAGACGGATAGCTTGAAAACTCTTCCTTTGAGAGTGCGCACCGTTTTGAAAAGCGACATTTCGAGAAAAACGCGTTTAGAGTTTCCAGTGCGGAATTTTCTTATAAATTCATATTAATATCATATTCATTTCATATAACAGCATGTGTGTACTATCGAATAATGCAAAAGAATCGATTTCTGGATATTTTTACACTGTGATGATTCTTTATGGGGTCTTCTCACTGAAGGAGTTACTCCCGTGAAAAACGACGCAACCGACCCAACCTCGAGCCAGCGTCACGCCAATCACATTCTACCATTGGCCGATGAACGGCAGCACTACCGGCTTAGTGTTGCGCCACTGTAGGAGTGATCTCTTCGGCCCAACGCTGGCATGTACGGTTGGTCAATAGTAGGCTTACCGGAAATCCTAACAGTTGGCTGGGTATTGGCCCAACATTGGGCCCGTGAAAAACGATGCAACCGACCCAACCTCGAGCCAACGTCACGCCAATCACATTCTACCATTGGCCGATGAACGGCAGCACTACAGGTTTAGTGTTGCGCCACGGTAGGAGTGATCTCTTCGGCCCAACGCTGGGATGTAGGGTTGGCCAATAGTAGGCTTACCGGAAATCTTAACAGTTGGCCGGGCATTGGCCCAACATTGGGCTAAAGAGATCACGATCTTTGGCTGACGATTGGCGTGATCACCGGCCCATAGTAGGGCTATGGTCGGCTTCATATTGTTGACGCAATATTCGGGCTAGTGTTGGCCCAGTGTAGGGCTGTCAAAACATCCCAATGCTTAGCCAACACTGGATCAGATTCACAAGTTTCTGTGCTCGATGATTGTTCATGGAAAGAATTATTAGATTCACTAACATCGTTATGCACAAGCACTTTTCCGTGGCATGTTTCCAAATTTGTTTCACTATCTACTTGTCTTTTTGTTTCGTTGCCTCTGATCCTAACCTGCTGTAAAGAGTCTTCTCATTTTTGTCGTCGTTTTAACACTCGACGTTTCTTAATACTATCATAATAACTCGGCATTTGTTTAATACACCACAAAACTTTAGTATAAATCAATTTTATTTTTAATAAAGTGAATTTCAGATAACAGTAATTGTGTGTTTTTATTATCATAGGACGTAAAAAATTGCATGCAGCGATAATAAAAAAACATTTAATAATAAAATACGGAAAAAAGCATTCTTGTATATATGTATGGACTATACCGTTCAAAGCCAGTGTTGGGCCAGGATTGGCAATTCGTCAGTTTGCCATGCTAAAAATAAGCATTGGCAAAACCATGGTCAAACGATTGGCTCAAACTCAGGGTCTGCGCTCGCCCCGACAATTGGCCGACGGTCATTAATTAGTACTGGCCCAGCGTTGGCTCTTCGATGGTGTGCCGTGCTTGAATTCGAGACTGGCAAACCCATGATCAACCGATTGGCCCATGTTCGGGGCCAACACTGGGACCCCATAGTTGGCTGACAGTTGGTAATCGATATTGGGCCCAAGGTTGGGTGTTCGTTGGTTTGCCATGCTTCAAATGAGCACTGGCAGAATCATGGCCAAATCATTGGCCCGTCTAAAGGACCAACATTGGGTATTAGTGGTTGGTGCTGAATATCGTACTAAGCGTCGGCCGCATCTTAAGCGCCGGCAAATTTTTCACGGGCTCCCACTTGTAGCACAAAAAAAGGCCTTTTTCATGAATTTTTTTAAAGAAAACGACAAAACTTTTTTAATCGATCAATATATCATCTTAAAGAACACATCTTGAAGAACTTGCAGTAATTTTTTTATTGAAAAATATTACATTGTTTAGTGGCAAATGGCCGTCAATGAAATAATGTTTTTATGTACACGGTTTGCGGTGACCAACATTGCGGCGAAATGGATCATCTGAAAAAAAAATGCGGATGGATTTAGTCAAATATAAGTATAAACTAGTCTTTAATCGAAGGATTTTAAAAAATATTCATTTTTCACAAAATGGCGGACAGTCAAAGTTAATGGTTCGATTTTAACGAAAAAAAACGGCCGTTGTTTGGCTATAAAACGGCCATTTTTTCGAAAAAAAATGGAACGATTAAAGACTACATTTTTATGTATTAAATAAGCCTGCAAAATTTCAAGAAGATCGGTTCATTAGTGTTCGAGTAATCTTGGTCACCGACTTCAGAAATGCCATTTTGAGAAAAACGCGTTTAAAGTTTCAATTTCAGTTTACACGAAGAACATTTTTTTTTTTTTGTAAACTTACATCGAGTCATCTATTCCGGGGCCATACAGAAGTATGGGCCCGGATACTTATACTTCAAAAAAATGCAATAAAAAAAAATCGATTTTTTCAAAATCGCAAGTGGGGGTAACCCCTTAAGACGCTAAAAAAGGCTATTTTCATGCATTTTTTTTAATAGGTTTAAATTATCGATATTGATGTCAAAGTTGTTACGTTTAATGAATACACTTCCGTAACACATTTTTAAAAAATTGATGTATTTATGTAACCTAAACAAACCTTAAACGTGTTTTTCTCGAAACAATATTTTTCGACGGCTTGTTGATAAAATATTCGAAACTACTGAACTGATTCTTATGAAATTTTAACCACATATTCTTTACAACAATAGCTATAGCGCATATCAAGGATGTTTCAAATTTTGATATTTTCCTTTTTTGGCCAAAAACGGTGAAAAAACACGTTTTTTGTTGTTGTTTTTTTTTCGAAAAATGTCTGCCATTTTGTTATTTCTGCATATATAAAAAATCGCATGAAATGCGTTATAGCCATTAACATACTGAATCTAAAACCGTTTGATTTTTTTTTTGTTTCGGATGATCCATCTCCGAGATTTCATCAACAGCGCACACCAACAATTTTTTAGGACATTTTTTAACTACCATTTCCATCTATAAATAGTGACTTGAATAATTATTTTTTAAATGTATTTCGAAAGTGTATTTATCAAGTGTAACAACTTTTATATCATATCTATAACATAAACCTATCCAAAAAATTATGAAACTAGCCTTTTTTTAGCGTCTCACGTGAGAAGACCCCTTAAGGTATTCCCCCTTAACTGATGTTCCTTGTAGGTGAGTGTGCAAGTACTTTTATCCCCCATTGTACCTTATATACGTGCATACACATGAATAAACATGGAACCATTTGTTGTTTCAAGCTGTGAAAGAAACACAAGAAGCACCGGAATCTATTAGAGAAATGAGCATTGAGAGACAGTGCGTCTAGAATAAAATTTAGGGCGCACGCGCAAGTGAAATTACAGACGTCTTCATCGGGGAGGCACGAACACAGGGGGCCATAGGGAAATTGCGTTTAAAGGGGCGAATTGAATGGAGCACACGAAGTGTTCGCTGTCGATTTTGCTTGGGCCTTTGGCCTCGTGTGCCCTTTATCCATTGCGAAGTACGCGGCATCTCGAGTATGTTAACCCGAGAAATTCTGAGGAAGTGCACAAGCTTTGTCGCGAAACAAGCTTAGTTAAGAGAGAAGTTAGTTCGCCGTTGCGTAAAACACCGGTGTAATAACGTTCGTCGGTGGCGAACGCTGCGCGTGCGTTTACCCTTGCGTCTCGCTTTCTTTCTCAGAGCACATGCCACCGCACGCGAAGGAAGTCTTGACACTTTATCGCGTTCGTCAAGCCGCATAATAGTCCCGTAACCCTTGACGACAAAATATTCGAAATGTTCTCGCGATTCTCCAAATTCTCCTCAACATCTGACATTTTGGCGATTCGTGCTCAAATTTTGGCAAATCGATTTTTTCTGTCCACATGATTAGCTTACTAATGTAATAAAATTGAGCTGGTCGGGTTAAACTTTGTGACGATTTCTATTATTTTCGGATTTTTGTTTTCTAGGGCGGGACATATATTTAGAACGATCAAAAAACGGTTTTTTTTCTACGGTGGAAGGATATATTGTAGCGTTGCGTTACGAATATCGAGACTATCCGAAAAACGGAAGGTAAGCGGGCTGGCGCAGCTCAGTGGTCAGACCAGTCGCCCGGCAATCGAAACGTTCCCCGGCCCAAAAGCGCACCGCATTTTTACTCGGATGGTTCTCTTGGAGGTTTTTTTCGGGGGATTTCAATACGTAGAATATTTTCCCGAAGTTCCAAAGCAAATTTCGAAAAACTTCAAACGTTACAGCCCGTCAACGCTGAAAAGCGAGAGCGCAGAGGGGCAGGCAGAGATGGGCAAAAAGTAATTGAATTAACAACTAACCATTACAATTACTGCTGAAATTGATAATTTAATTAGTCTGTGAGAGATTACTTAGATCATTAGCTACCACAAGTACCTAGGGCAATTTCATTCAAATTCTATGTAAATTTCGAACGCGTTTTTCTTAAAACTGCATTTTGGAAATTGGCGTGCAGGATTACTTGGAAACTATTAAGCCGATTGAGTTAAAACTCAGTAGAAATATTGATAATATTGCTACCTTCTACTTGGCGAGAATTGTTTTTGAAAAATTAGAAAAAAACGACTTTACACTGGAAAAAAAAATTCGTTCATCCATCCAAAATTCAGTTGGTTTAACAAAATTGTATTTTTAAGTACGTTCAACTTGATTTTTGATTGGCATAACAAAACAGTATAGTTGGGCAGTAACCAAAGATACATTTAAACTATCTGCTTATTTAGTATGTCTGAGCAATTGCTAAAACAACAAAATTTCGAGACAACCAAATCCATTTTGCACATTCAACGATTCTTTTTTCTCAGTGTATTAATGTAAATTTTACAGAAACTTTTTGTGTAATGTTGATTGTTTTGTTGTAAAATCGTGCCATTCTCTTATATTTGCATTTTCATCATTTTAATAACTGTCAAATATAAACTGAAAAAATTGTTTAGTAAACTTAAATATACTATTTAAGGATACCTATAGTTTGATGAATGTAGAACAATTATTTCTTAGTTTGAAAAAATGCCTCAAAATTGCTTAATTTTTCCCCCGTCTCAATGCATATCCCGCCTTAAGATTTTTTTCTAAAATCCTGGCGTATGAAAACAAACGCTTTCGGAATTTCCCTGCACTTTGTTTCGTACGGATCCGTCGAGTGCAAGCCGAGGAAATGCCATCTTGTTTTCAAAAGGGCGGTGGCGCGCTACCCGCTTCAACATTCGTGAGGAAGCTCTTGAGTAAATACTCAATGTAAAATAGTTTCACTAGCGTTAAGGTAGTCCTATCGCTTCACACTAGTCATGCCACTGATCATACTTGAGACTTGTACAATTTACATTTTTAACATATGCAAAACAAATAATTTGTAATAACTAAATTTTCCATGTGTTAACTGTTTAATGAATGTTGACATTTAATTAGAAAAATGAAAAAATAGTTATTCCAACGTTTCGCGCAATATTGCTAGGCTTGATATTTCGCAACATTGATTCTATCTCCGTCTCTTTTTATTAAAACAGGCGAGTTCAACCTCCATGCTTTTCAACTTCGATCTGTCAAAACTATGTCAAGTGCGGTAAATATAAAGCATTGTATTCGGGCCACGATTGACAAAAAGCGTGGAAATTTTGTGTCGGCGAAATATGTCGCTTAAAAATGAAATATTTGTGGGAATCCGAATGAGTGACATAAGGTTAGGACCACAGTCAGCTGTCGCCTTGCTGTCATGTCTTTTTATCGTAGCAAGTGATAATAAATCCAATACCGGCAGTTCAAAATAAACTCGATATTCCATAAAAATTAGGTCAATAAGAGTAATTTTTTTCAGCCAGCATTGGGTTCCTACAAGTTTTAAGTATGTAAATCTGATGATTTTTTAAGAATCTGACGGATTCCCACTATTATATACACTTTTGTAGCGACCGGAAATTGGGTTTTTGCATGTCGTCTCGGAATTCCTTCACAAAAATACGCAATTTTAATTTTTTTTCTCTGTAATTAGGGCGATAACCGACCCTGAAATTTTACAGAGACGATTATTTATACGTTTAGTGAAGCTCAAAAAAAATTATGATAATCTTATGGATTGAAGCACGGCGATAGGATTACCTTAAAGCGGGACACAACTGTGACGGATGAAAAAAAAACTTTTATTTTTCATTTTCTCAAAGCATAGATATTCAAGAATATGTCAAAACATGTTCAAGTAGAAATATTGAAAATTGACCAAGTTACAGACGATTCAGCGAGACCCGGTAGTACAACGATTTACGTTTACTAATTTCGTCTTTTCTCGAAACGACTAGTTTCGATCTAATGGGAATCACAACTCCAGCTATAATAGACCAATTTTCAATTTAAAAAAAAAAAAATTTACGTAATTACAGTAGCTATCATTGGACGTAGCCGTACTTTTTTTTATTGAATATTTTTGAAGTCCCCAAATATAAGGAAACATTTCGCTAAAATTATTTTTTTTCTTCGGAAAACGGCTACGTGTAACGAGAACTACATTTATATAGATTGTAAAAGATACATATTTTTATATTTTACACCAACCATTGTCGAATTATCGATCCGGCCGTTGGACCACATTTTTTATACAGAGACTCTATTTTACCTGAATAAAGTTGTTAATCCTTAATTTCTCAAAATAAACATTTATACGGAAAAAGTTCAATGTATACTTGATAAAATACCTTTTTTCCAAAATCACAAATGAATAATCTAGTAGACATAAAAAATTCGGAATAAAACAATTCTTCAGCCCGACACAGTGGTGGCCTCCCTTAATGATTGTCTGACTCAATTTGAAATAATATTTTTTTTCTGGTGATGCGATTATGCGTGCCAAAATGTATAGAAAATGGCTTTTTTCACTACATATAAAATAGACTTTTTCTTTTAATACAAAGAAAAAATATTTTTTATACTTACCTCAAAGTAAAATCCTCAATGCAATATGATCCTGAAATACATTCGAAAAAAGTCAAAGTGTCAGGATCGTAAAAGCCCGAAAGGATATACGAAGGAACATTGGCAATAAAAAGAATATCGAGAAAGGGCCAAAAACTTGTTCGCCTCAAATTTTCAGAGTAAATCATCACAGAAATCCACATCCGACAGAGATACTTTTTTTAGCGTGAAAATTCGTCAAACGATTGGGAAAAAAGAATGAAACTTTATCTTTTTCACGAAATACGTTTGTAAATGTCCACGAGTCTGACCCAGTTTATTGCGACGCACCGACAGGGATTTTGCTCGATTTTTTTTTCACGTACATATGAAGACAAAAAGATTCCATATCGACGGTATTGAAAAATTAATACGTTGTCAGAGAATAGTTCGATTTTTTGTCCATTGTACGAGAAAAAAATGCACTCGCACACAGATTCATTCTCCCTCTCGTGTCTTTTGATACTTTTTTGAACATACAATACAGCACGATAGAAATTGATTGTGAACGACCATTTAGTAGCTTATTTATTGTGCTACGGAAGGGTATGGAACATGTGAAATTGATTTAAATTGTAAAAGGGGCTTCAATGAAAACAAAAAGAACGTCAATCCGTGTATTATCAATCGAGAAATGGTGCACCTTTTTAATTTTGTCCATTTTCGTCACGTATTGTTACTGTCGTCATTTTGACAATGTCCATCATTATTAATTTTTATCGATAATCATCATTTTTCTTCATACTCTGGTTATGAAATAACTTATTTCGAAACCAATATATTCTGACAGTATATCATTTTATAAATGTTCCCTGAAAATGTGAAGGTGATCGATTCAAAATTGACAGATATATAACCTGTCATGTTGATGACCGTCGCAACGCTCGGAGCGTTGTTTGAAACTATAAACGCTTTTTTCTCGAAGGCACGTTTTCAAAGTCGGCGAACAAAATATGTCAAAAACCACTGCATCAATTTTTCTGAAATGTTTAGGGCAAATATAGTATTTCATCGAAGGATATTCTTTCGATTTGATAAACGAAAAATACCAATTTGTGTGCCAAATCTGTTTGATTTTTTTGTATTAAGGGGTCTTCTTACTTTAAACGCTAAAAAAGGCTATTTTCATGAATTTGTTTGATAGGTTTACATTATAGATATTGATATAAAAGTCGTTACACTTAATAAATACCCTTTCGAAATATATTTTAAAAAATTATTCATTTATTTCACTATTTATAGACGAAAATGGTAGTTAAAAAATATTCTAAAAAAATTGTAGGTATGCGCTGTTGATGAAATCTCGGAGATGGATCATCCGAAACAAAAAAAATCAAACGGCTTTAGATTCAGTATGTTAATGGCTATAGCGCATATCATACGATTTTTTATATATGCAAAAATAACAAAAATAAAATTTTAGGCAACAAAAAATTATAAATATAAACATTTTTAAAAATCCTTGATATGCGCTATAGCTATAGTTGTAAAGAATATGGGGTTCAAATTTCATAAGGATCGGTACAGTAGTTTCGAAAATTTTATCAACAAGCCGTCGAAAAACGTTGTTTCGAGAAAAACTCGTTTAAAGTTTGTTTGGGTTACAGAAATACATGAAATTTCTTTTTAATGTATTTCGAAAGTGTATTTATTAAGTGTAACAACTTTTATATCAATATCTATAATATAAACCTATCAAAAAAATTCATGAAAAAAGCCTTTTTAGCATCTGAAGTGAGAAGACCCCTTAGATAGCCTAGTTCAAAAGGGCATTGCTCACCTCAGAAGACTTTTTCGAGAGGTGCTCCCGTTCATCGGCTGTAAATCGATTATAATAAACTATTTTTACACAAAAAAATTACCGAGTGTTCATCAGATGATACTTTCTCACAAACTTCTCTTTTTAGAAATTTGTCATCATGATTTTCTTTAAAAAATTGCAAAAAAAGCTATTTTCGACTATGACAACTAGGCATAATCCGTGAAATGCATTAATAAATGGAAAATATGTACGTTACATGAATAATATGTAGAGTCTATATTATTTCATTTACTTACGAGTTTATTATATAAATAAAAATGTAGATGTACTAGGGTGGCACAAATATGAGCTCTATTTTTTGTCCTCTTTCTCACCATCCAGTTATCTACTTTAAAGAGAAAAAAAATGTCACGAAAACTGCAAGCGTTCAAAAAATTTTTAGAGGTCGCTCAAGCCTCCCAAAAATTCGAATTATCATTTAAAAAATCAATTTTTTTTCTTTGTTCACTTCTCACCCATGTATAATTTTGAAATTAACCTCGCAAAAGCTCTAGCCGGTCAATGACTATTTAGTGGTCGCTCTAGAGCAGTGTTTGTCAACCTTTTTTATAAGGCGGCACACTTGAATCTCTGTAAAATTCTTACGGCGAGACTTCGTATTGGACTTCGCCCCGCGGCGACCGCCCCGCGAAACGACACTCGTCACGATCGATGCCCGGGTATTATCATGTGATACATACATCCGCCTATTTTTTGGCGGCACACAAGAAATACACTCACGGCACACCAGTGTGCCGCGGCACACCGGTTGAAATTCACTGCTCTAGAGCTTTGAAATTTCCAATTGTCGCAATTTTTTTTCTCTCCTCACTCATAAATATAACACTTTGTAAAATTTTCAGAACAATTAATCCTTTGTTGTTCAGAAACGGATTTTTTAAATTTACCTCACACTACTCACCCGATAAAAAGGGGGAACTATAATTTTGTTTACGGACAAGAGCTTTTAAGAATTATTGTATGAGAACAAAGATTATAATTCTTGGCTTAGTAGTGTCAGGTAAATTTGAAAAAACCTGTTTCTAAAGCAAAACGATTAATTGTGTTGAAAATTTTACAAAGCGTCGAATTTATGAGTGAGAAGAGTAAAACAAATTGGCGAAAATTTCGAAGCTCTTGAGCCATCGCTAAATATTCATTTACCGGCTAGAGCTTTCGCGAGGTTAATTTAAAAATTATAAAGCGTAAAACTCGTGAGTGAGAAGTGAACAAACAAAAAAATAGATTTTTTAATGAAAATTTTAACTTTTGGTTGGCTTGAGCGACCTCTAAATATTTTTTGACCGCTCGCAGCTTTCGCGATAATTTTTTTTTCTCCTTTAAAGTAGTCAATCGGATCGTGGGAAAAAGGAACAAAAAACTGAGCTCAAACCTGTGCCACCCTAATATGTACATATTGGCATTAATAAATTATAGTCTATTTATATATTTATACCAGAAAACGTAATTTTTTTATGGGGCTGGGCGCTACACCGGCATTTTCGAAGATGAAAATGTAGAAATGCACGAACGCATTATACATTCGGATGTGTCGACAGATACGGAGGGCACTCTATCAGAATGTCTGCCCATTCCCCACCCCTATGCTTTCTATCTCATATTAAACTATGTATATAGAATTCGCCTGTTCACCGAAAGCTGCGATCATCAAATATACACCGAATAGACGAGTTTTCAGTTGACGAAACAGCAGACGCCCATTAATATTCAAAAAATTCATTTATTCCGCAATAAATTTTGTCCTGGCTCGTCTCTCTCCCGGCCCTTCACCGCTGCTCGGCCCATAAGCCTCTCACCCGATGGAAATTTGATTTATATTGTTTCGTTCGCCACCCAAAAAAATTCGCGCTTTGAAACTTTATTCTGGAATAATTAACCAATTATTCACGAAATTTGAAAAATGAAAGTGCCTCCACAAACGCTTCGTTGTGATTTATGAATTGATGAATGTTATTCGTAGCAAAGGTTTTGAATTCGATTTTCAAAAATATTGAACTAGGAAAATGATTTAAATTTTGTCAGTGTCGGTCTCCATTGCATTTTCTCGAAGATCTCCATTGACAATTAAGGGGCTATACCATTGTCACACTTCAAAAAAATCGATTTTTTTGCCTTTTTCGACAGTTTATACTTACACGAATATCCTGTAAAAATTTCAAGGCCGTATCTCTAGTCATTTTATCTTGCAAAAATCAACAGGTAAATCTTTAAACGCGTTTTTCCCGGAATGTAATTCTTCAAATTTGCTGACATTATAACTCAAAGAGCAATTATCCGATTAACTTGAAATTTGAACTGAGTACTCTCGAATATATTTACTCTACACTGACGTAGGATATTTTTGGTTGGATGAAAATTGACGATTTGGCATTGAAAAAAACGACCATTTTATAGGCAAGAAAGAAGACTTTTTTTCATAACTACGCCATTTTGTTAGATTTTGATATTTTTCGAAAATCCTACGTCATTGTACAGGAAATACCTTCCAGTTTAGCGACATTTTTTTCCTTTTTCGGTTTCAGCTACTCCATCGGGTGGAATCATGTCAGCAGTGGAGGAACTTTTTTCTGCGCCTCCGAAGGCAACGCATAAGTCGCTTGGATCTCAATATTTTTCTATGAAAAAATTATGTAATATAGGTCAAATATAGCCAAAAATATTCGTCATTTTCCGAAACATTTAATTGCGTACGTTTCTTCCAAAAAATTCCCGAAAATCATCCAAATTTTCAGCGTTCACACTGGTATGCCCCTTAACCATCTGCGAAAAAAATCTTCCTGCGAAAACGAATATTCTCGTATAAACAAAAAATTATTGAAATTTTACTTCTACACTGAAAAAAAAATTCGTTCACCCAACCAAAATTCAGTTGGTTTAACAAAATGTATCTTTAAATACGTTCAATTTAATTTTTGATTGGCATAACAAACGTTTTGTTAATCTAATTGATAGTTTTAGTAGTGTGAACTGTAGCTTATTTAGCATGTCTGAGCAACTGTTAAAACAACAAAATTTCGAGACAGCAAAATGCATTTTGCACATTCAACGATTTCTTTTTCTCAGTGTACACTTTTCTTCTTCTTGTGCACTATATAATACATCGTAAAAAATGATTTTCAGGTCGCGTGGCTCCACGTTGGTCGCCAAATGCTACTGACGATTCACACTCACGTGGTCGTAAAAATACCGAGATTTTCCGTGGCTCATGACAAACAAAAAACATGGCTATTGGTCATCAAGAGCGTCGAACAACAGGACAGGGGATACTATATGTGTCAAGTCAATACCGATCCGATGATAAGCCAGGTCGGCTACCTCCAGGTCGTAGGTACGTAGTATATACACACATGTAAAATATTCATACCACGTAAGTTAAACTTTCCAACCGTATATATAAATAGATCCATATATACCGATCTCCAACTCTCGCATTGCAACATAGCTCATCACCCATTGATAAATTACATTACCCAAAGTGATACGAATATTCGCCAATTTCCCTCTGAAACAAACCTGGATCCATTCACAAAAAAAAAATTCGAATGATTCTTACCCTAAAAACGAATGATGTTGAAGCTTACATCGCAGAAATGCGATCAGAAAAAAATATTCTTTTCAATTACTAAATTTCACTGGCCGATATGGAACGCGAACAACCGAAATAATACGCAAGAAATATTTATCCTAATAGCAAAGAATAAAATAAAAATTGTCTCGAACAAAAAGTTGGCATTGAATACTAACGACACAAGCTTTAACACCGTAAAAAAATCAGCACTCCCGTTATCTTTTTCCCCCAAGTGTCCTTCACCGTTTCGCCTGAACACTTTTTCTACTGCAAGCTATTGACTACCACAAGAAACCAACCATTCAAATCTGTTGGGAGGTGGCCGCGGATTTTTTTTTTTTGAGTTCTTCAGCCCCTTGAGACTAACACAGAAAGCAGATGCGGATTTCTGATCGGAGAACAAAAAATTGGAAGCTATAAAAGCTCGACGGAGTAAGCTGGACTGGGCCACATATATATGTTGGATATTATACCTTCGTGTATATTGTAGGCGTTGTATAGGACGATGCAATATTTGCATGATGCGCGCCCCATCGACCATCGTTATTCATCTATTCAGTCTGCAATATACATATACATAAAATACATATTCTACGTTCATGTAATACTGTAAATAATACTACGGTACACATCCGTGTCATCCACGACATTTCCGCGTGTCTAGGTATATATTTATATATATTTAGCTTTATAAATATGCACATATATATATGTATAGATTTATACATTGACAAACACACATATATATATATGTATACAAGGTGTCCTGTTTTGGATGAATAATCCTGCAACTGTCGATAAGTCAGAACATGTCCCACTATGTGCTGGAATTTCAGTTTAGTAAAAGTCCCACGGTTTTCGAGATAAAAATCATCTGCTTTTGGTTTTTCGCATGCCATTCCTACAAATGATAACTTTTTTTGTTCCGATTTAAAAAAAAATGCTCTTGGTTATTTGTTTTATCTAGACCTTAAATATTAAGGGGCTATACCAGTGTGACGCTTTAAAAAAATCGATTTTTTTGTTGCCATCGCGACAGTCTATACTCTCAAGAAAATCATTATCATTTATATAATTTATAGCAATACCATTTGATCTTGCAAAAATCGATAGTTAAATCTTCAAACGCGTTTTTTCTAGAAATGAGATTTTTCAAATTTGCTGACATTGTAACCCAAAGAGCAATTATCCCATTGACTTGAAATTTCATCTGAGTACTCTTGAATATATTTACTCTACAATAACGTAGGATATTTTTGAATGGATGAAAATTGACGATTTGGCATTGAAAAAAAACGACCATTTTATAGGCAAGAGAACAGACTTTTGTCATATCCACGCTATTTTGTTAGATTTCGATATTTTTCGAAAATCCTACGTCATTGCACAGGAAATACCTTTCAGTTTAACGACATTATTTCCTTTTTCGATTTCAGCTACTCAATCGTCCGGAATCATGCTAGCAGTGGAGGAACTTTTTTTGCGCCTCTGAAGGCAGCGCTTAAGTCGATTGGATCTCAATATTTTTCTATGGGAAAATTATCTATAATATGGGTCAAATATAGCCAAATATATTCTTAATTTTTCGAAACATTTATTGAGTACTTTTCTTCCAAAAAATTCCCTAAAATCCCCCAAATGTTCAGCATTCATACTGGTATAGCCCCTTAAGGAAACTTTATGAAAAAAAACATCTTATGCAGAATTTCCATACGAACCATTTCGAACATCTGACTTTGATAGCCTGCGATGTAAAAAAAGATGTACTATGCATATCGTGTCAATTGCGTTAAAAAATTGCTTAGTTAATGTCGATTCATATTATTTGTAGAAATAGCAGGTGAAAAACCAAAGGCAGATTATTAAAAAAAAAAAACAAGCCTAAAATCTCGAAAATCGTGGGACATTTGCTAAACTGAAATTCCAGCATATAGTAGGACATGATCTGACCCATCGACAGTTGCAGGATTATCCATTCATAACGGGACACCCTGTATGTATATATATATATATATATATATATATATATATATATATATTTATATATATATTTATATATATTATATTTATATATATTATATTTATATATGCGTATGTGCGCGCGTGTGTGTGTGTGTGTGTGTGTGTGTGTGTGTGTGTGTGTGTGTGTGTGTGTGTGTGTGTATGCATGTATCTAAATATAGTTCACTGATAAACCGTTCGATATTCCAACCCCGTTGAACCTTGCAGTTCCTCCGAACATATTGGACGCCCTGTCAACCGAGAGCACCGTCGCAGTCAGGGAACATCAGAATATCACGCTCACGTGCAAGGCAGACGGATATCCGACGCCAAAGCTCATGTGGCGACGTGAGGATGGACAAACTATATCGGTCGATAGACGTAACAAAGGTGAGTACCTTACGGCACTGAGCTAGCCCCCTCGCCTTAAAATTGTAACATTCAATTTTTTCATTCTATTATTAGGAACGCATGCAACCTGCCGGTAATATGACTATTTTATGATGGGAAATTTTGGAAAAAATTATAATAATTAAGGGAGGAAAGCAGGGTGTTTTTCCGATTTTTTTTGTCTCATATAATAGATTATTTGTTTAGGATTTGGAAATAAGAGGTATGTTATTAAGCATACATTGAACTTATTTCGAGTGAATTTTTATTTTTAAAAAATAGTTAACAACATTGTTGAGGTATAGTAGAGCCTCTGTGTAAAAAATGTGGTCCAACACCCGGATCGATAACTTGACAATGGCTGGTCTGATAAATAAACACAAAAAGTGTTTTAATCTATATAATTGTAGTTTTCGTTCTGCATAGCAATTTTTCGAAAAAAAGCATTGACAAAATGGCGGCTGTTCAAGAAAAAGTGTAATTGTCGTGAGATTTTTACAAACTCGGAGGCTTAAAGAATACGAAATGTCGAAAAATAAACACAAACGACCCCGTACAACGATAACTACTGCAATTATGGAAATTTTAGTTCTGCAAAATTTTAAATCGGAGAATTATAACTAGGGTCATTAGCCCGGCCAGGTCGAGAAAATTGCTTTCGAAAAAAACGCGTTTGAACATTTTAATATATACGTAAATCGTTGCGCTACCTGCTCTCGATTTTTTTAACCCCTCACAGTGGTGTCCCGCTAAAAGTAGACCTCCAGCGAAAACGAAACGAGTGAGAGGAAAGCGTGGCAAAAAAACGAACAATTCTTTTCTGGGTGTACTTACGTCCGAGTTGCGTTGACAGTAGATTTGACAGACGATTATAAGCTGAAAGAAAAATGACTTTGGTCGACTAACTTCGTCATTGGAAGATGCAAACTAATTATTTATGGGAAAATTGGATATTAGGTTATTTAAAGAATAAATTATTCCATAGAAATAATGCGTTTTGGGAATAATTAAGTGTTTTTAGTTTTTCATCTTGATATTTCGTTGGCCACCTGCGAATGAACGATCTCGTTGATCCGAGAGTTTTTTTTCTCTGTGTACTGATAGTATTTGACGCTTGATTCCGGTCATATTTACTCCGGTCGTGTGTACAGAATGTTTTCGATAATATTTATCGAATAATTTATGGGGCGATATGCCAAATAATTGCGTCGAAATCTATCCGCTCTATATATATATATATATCGGTGATTTCCAGCAGATCATTGGATGACAGTTCGGGTTACGTACATCCAGCCGGACCGATAATCGGCTTGCGTCAGCTATTTCGTTAATCGTCAAAAATTTCAAAAAACATATATCATACATTATTCATTGGTACTTTAACTACATAAAGTTTCTTTCGTTCGAATGGTTTTAACATATTAATGAATTTAACGTATTAACATAATCACAAACACTCCATTGTTTGCATGATAACTATCCCTTGCGTTGATGGACCAGAAAAATCCAAGAATATTCTTACAAAATAATGTTACATGTACGTTAAATAACAATAACTAATGTTCTAGATTGAACATTAACTAACGTTCAATCTAGAACATTTTGCGACTCTAACGAATCTATTTCCAAAAATCAAAACAAACGTATATTTAAAATAGTAAAAACTATGCCATCTTTTTTTTTAATTCCTCCTAGGACCCACAATGACCAATTATAATAAAAAAATCGCACGACCCAAAAAAAAATAGAAATTAAACAAATATAAAACTGTATCCCCAAAGAGATTGCAGAAGGTGATAATGTAGCCGTTGAACGTGGTGTTAAAGAGATCACCGCCAGGTCAATAAATGTTTCCGTACGGATCACCGGTTACGTTGGGTGCGATTTGTCCCGTTTGAGTTATCGTTGGCTCGTAAAAGCCATAAATGCGAAGCTGTATTGCGACGGACTTCGCATTTTCGCGTCCTTTAATATTGTAGGGATTAATCAACTCGGCGGGGTTCTTATGCGAACACGCTCATAACTACGTGTGGTGATTTCTCTCCCTTCCTTTACCTCCCGCCCCTCAGTGCCCGACGAGCACTCGGGGGATGTTCGCAAGAGGGCTCTGTTGGACCCTACGGAGTGGAGGGAGGCGGAATAGAGCGAGGGAGGCAGGAGGCAAAATGAAACAAAAAATCGGGACCGAGAGTCAGAAATGGAAGATGAGAGAGAGAGAGCGAGAGAGAGAGAGAGAGAGGGAGAGAGAGCGAGAGAGAGAGAGAGAGAGTGAGGGCGGGGAGGGAGAGAGAGACAAGATATAAAGAGGGAGAGTCAAAAATGAAGGATGCCAGTGAAAGCCACAGAGAGAGAGGTAGATAAAAAGCAAGAGAGAGAGAGAGAGGGAGAGAGAGAGAGAGAGAGAGAGAGAGAGAGGGAGAGAGAGAGAGAGAGAGAGAGAGAGAGAGAGAGAGAGAGAGAGACCGAGAGTAAGAGAAAGATAGAGTCATTGTCAGAAAATTATGCGCATACACGCTCTCTCGCCCGTAAAATATGCAAGAAAAGACACGGTATAACGCGCCAAGGGAACAAGAATCCGTGAAAGTGTAAGAGTGCACAACACACTTCTGCTAAACTTACACACGCATCCTTGCAAGAGCATGTGTGCGCGTCCATAGGCCTCTGTACCTTTTTTCTGATTCCGTATACGTAAAGCCCTCGTCATTCTCGTTCACCCTTTATCAGTCCAATTATCTTTTTTCGCCTACTTAAGGGGTTAGGCCACAGTAACAGGTATAAAATCATGTGTGAATTTAAAAATTTTGTTTTCGTATGAAAAAGTGATTCACTCATAAAATTAATTACACATTTATTTAGTATGAATATCAAGCTGTTGGAAAAAATATATATATGTATTTTTTTCGATGTACAAAATGGCCGACTACTCGAAACATCTCGAAACAGCTTTTTCTCCAATTGGCGTGACAAATAACTTCAACAATTTTCACTCGATTTACTTCAAATTTAAAAGTTATGTTCCTTAATGCATTTCACAGAGAAGTACGTACGGAATTTCTGATTAATCGAAAACTCTTCATTTTATGAGCAGTTTATGAGCAGTTACAACGAAATTGTTCACTGAAAAATCACATTTCTTAAGTTCAAATCCCCACAACTTTTGAATGGAACAATATTTTTTCACTTTCGTAAGTACTTCTCTAGGTATTCTAATGTAGATTGACGAGAATTTTTGTTTTTTGTTCTAGGTGAAAAATTGTGGATGCTAAATGTCACGTCGCGGAAGGCCTTAAAAAATATAACACAAGAGAATATTAGTAGTTGGCCATTTTGTTCGTCGAAAAAAAAAAAATTTCTAACAGCTTGATAATAACAGGTAAATAATTTTATGAGTGAATCACTTTTTCAAACGAAACAAATTGTTAAATTCGCACATGATTTTATACCCGTTACTGTGGCTTAAGGCCTTAAGGATTCACCACCGAAAAGAAATAGCCCAAAATCCAGCATCGCGTCGAAGGTGCAAAAAACAAACACACGCTCACCCACACACTCACACCCACAGACTCACACCACACACTCACACCCAGCCACACTCACTGACCCACCCACCCACCCACCCACACACACACACACACACACACACACACACACACACACACACACACACACACACACACACACACACACACACACACACGCACACGCACACACACACCCACACACACACACACACACCCACACACACACACACACACACGCGCGCGCGCGCGCGCGCGCACGCGCACTCACACACACACGCACGCGCGCACACACACACACACACCCATGACCACACACATACACACACACACGCGCGCACGCGCGCATGCACGTACAGAGGCTCAGGTACAGGCACCAGGTATGGCCAAATATCACGGTTACCTAGCCCAATAACGACGTTGAATCAACTCAGGTCTCCGCGAATATGGCAGTTTTGAGCTTAACATGCTCCCGTCAGTCCCACGTCACTTCCATTCCCCGCTATTCCCAGAGAAGCTTTCCCCGTATCACAGAAATAAACAATTTCGGATATCTTGAATGCCGATAAAATGTGAATTTTATGCACTCTCCGTATCACCAACTGGGTGTTAAATAGTCTGAACTTATGGAGCCCTCATGGAGGGTGGAAAAAATATACCGTGTTTTCTGAAAGCCCTTCTGACAACCTCGCACCGTAAACTAATCCTGCTTCCTGGAATACCGAAAATAAGGTCTGGACGGAATGTTAATACTCCTCCGGTTGTGTTGACGACGAGATCACTGATAAATCACAGTTAATTTGGGCATTCCCCGAGTATAAATTGTGCTAGCCTGTCTGAGACGACCTAGTAACTGGCTGGCGGAATTGACCTCAAATGAACTGACCAATGGTTGGCTCCCTATGAGCTAGTAATATTGTGAATGTTTTGTTTTCCAGCCTTTGTCTAGTTACTGCCCAGTCGATCTTGGTCACAAATGACAAAGTGAGGTTATGTGACTACGTGTGGTAGCATCGAGCGAATGACTCATGGCTAGTCAATTTGAGTTTCAGAAGGCTTTGCAAAAGAAACAAATATTCAAGTAGGCATGTCGACATGACCTAGCCAACACTAGCTAACTGCGGCTATGCACCCCTTGGCTAGCCACTGCCCAGCCGATCTTGGTCACAAGTGACAGAGTGTTGTCATGTGACTAGCTGTAGTTCCATCGAACGATTGGCTCATGGCTGGCTAAGCAACTTGAGTTACAGACAGCGTTGCGAATGCAATAATTCTCAAGTAGGTATCTCGTCATCACCTACAAGGAACGTCCCTCAGGTGACACCCTTCGATTTTGTTGAAATTTGGATATGTCATAAAGCACCGAAAAGTAAGCCATACGTATTTTTTTATCGGCGGAAGAACCGTTTCAAGGGGTGAAACCACCCCTTAATATAGGGGTGGTTCACCCCTTAATTTTTTTGCAATGTCACTATAGTGGATTTTTCATTGCATCGGATTGGAAGCATTTTCGTTTTTGTTTCATTAAAATCGGTGGAGTCCTTGAGTGTGAAACTGCTATATTACCCCTAGAGATGCCTTTTTCGAGGGGTGGTTTCACGCCTTCAAACCGTTTTTCCGCCGATAAAAAAATACGTATCGCTTACTTTTCGGTGCTTTATAACATATCCAAACTTCAACAAAATTGAAGGGTGTCTCCTGAGGGATGTTCCTTGCTAGTCAGCTAACTGTGGCTGTGCACCCCTTAGCTTGTCACTGCTCAGCCGTGCGTGGTCACATATCACAAAGTGTGACAAAATCACGAAAATATATATATATATATATATATAGACGCAATTTTTTTTTAATATAACCGTCACCTAAATTTTTGTTCCCATTCACTAGCTGAAAAAATAGGCTAGGTCAGAAATCTTGCACAGCCGTGAGATATTTCTTTCTATCTAGTCACCATCCAATTTTTTGTATTCACAACAGTCACTAGACGACCAAAGCGTTACAAGGCTGGGCAATCAATAGCTAAGACGGCTAGCTAATGGCTATTCGAAACATAACTTTACTAGCTTGTGGCTAGGCAGGGCTGAGTTACGTTTTTCACTCGGGCCATGCGCATAGCCATGCAGAAATTTTCGTAGGGATCCATATTGACTTCCATACTTGCCACTACTTTCCGATAGGGGTCCAATGGGCATCGCATTGGATCCCTATACTGAAACGTCACGCTAGTACATTGGATTCTCATCCGGATTCCCCATTGGAATCCAATGCACGCATCCAACTCCAATCCTAAAGCATTCCCACATTATCGAACACTGTCCGACACGATTCTTGATGGATCCCATCGTATTCTGTACGTTGAATTTTTTAAACAAAATATTAATACCATCAATAGATCAAATGCATGGATCTTGAAAAAGTATAAATTCTATCTTGCGGTCGTATTCTAGTATGAACATCAATTTGACACGTGAATTTCGGATATTATATTTGGAACAACGGTTGAATCTACAGTGTTAGAATTTCACAGTTATATTTGTACATGTCAGAAGTAACATCTTAATTTTTTTCAAAGCATTCAATTCGAAATTGCACAAATTGTACGCGTTTTTCTTAAGACGACATTTTTCAAAACGGGCGTGTTTTATTCTCAGTAACTACTGGGCCGATCAACTTGCAATATTGCACACCGGTAGACTACATGTCAGGCTATCGTTCGGCGCTTCATCTTTTTGATTGCTTCATAGTTACTATTTTGCCGGGAGGAGTGAAAATTTTATTGTAAAAATCAAAGTACTATTTTGCAAACGCCGCCAGGTCGTAAATTCTTCCGGAAATGTTCTATTAGAGGGCCGAACGATAGCTCGACACGGATTCTACATGTGTACAAAATTAAGGCGTTACCCCCACTTGTAGCGCAAAAAGGCCTTTTTCATGAATTTTTTTAAAGAAAACTACAAAACTTTTTTAATCGATCAATATACCATCTTAAAGAATACATCTTAAAGAACTTTCAGTAATTTTTTTATTGAAAAATATTACATTATTTAGTGGCAAATGGCCGTCAATGAAATAATGTTTTTATATACACGGTTTGCGGTGACCAACATTGCGGCGAAGTGGATCATCTGAAAAAAAAATGGGGATGGATTTAGTCAAATATAAGTATAAACTAGTCTTTAATCGAAGGATTTTAAACAATATTCATTTTTCACAAAATGGCGGACAGTCAAAGTTAATGGTTCGATTTTAACGAAAAAAACGGCCATTTTTTGGCTATAAAACGGCCATTTTTTTTCGAAAAAAAAATCGAACGATTAAAGACTACATTTTTATGTATTAAATAAGCCTGCAAAATTTCAAGAAGATCGGTTCATTAGTGTTCGCGTAATCTTGGTCACCGACTTCAGAAATGCCATTTTGAGAAAAACGCGTTTAAAGTTTCAATTTCAGTTTACACGAAGAAAATATTTTTTTTTGTAAACTTACATAGAGTCATCTACCCCGGCAATAAAAAAAAAACTGCACTTCAAATTGCACTTCAAAAAAATGCAATAAAAAAAATCGATTTTTTCAAAATCGCAAGTGGGGGTAACCCCTTAAGACGCGATCGGCCTAGTAGTTTCTGAGAAAAATACACGCCTGACGATACAAAATTTTTACAACATGACCTGTGCAACTCCAAACATCATGTACAATTTCGAATAAAATGCTTGTAAAAAATTTCAGATGTTAATTCAAACATGTATAAATATAACTGTGAAATACTAACACGGTAGATTTAACCATATCTCTGAATTTGATTCCCAAAAAGTCACCTTAAAAATGAGTGTTCACACTAGAATAAGACCTTGAAAAAGTATATCCTCCTCCAACACCCTCCAAGAAACGTGATCACAAAAGGATATTTTCGTTTGGCCATCCAACAAATTCTGGTAAAGAATTTTTTTCCAATCATAAACCACGTCAATCGGGACATAGCGCAGAATCTACTTGGATTCCAATGTGGACTCTTCACGTACGGTGTCCCAATCAAATCCCTATAGGGATGTGGAAGGATGTAGGGACTCCACGACAAATGTCTGCCCATGTATATACACATTTGTTATACACGTATGCATGGAATATATATATCATACTACCACTAAATTCAGGAGTTTAAAGCCCCGCCGTGAGGGCACTGCAGTAAATGATCTCCAGTATCCCGGCGCTTTCGGTGTATGCATGCGAAGCCAAAAATGTAATTTCCAGGCCACCGCTAAATATGTAATTAGTACTCGTCTGGATAGGGTGGAGCTCCGGATGGTAGACAGGGGACACGGAGAAAACGTGACAGAGAAGATATGGAATGAGAATTGCACGCTCGGTGTAACCCTTTCCCGACATGATTTCATACACAAACACACATGCACACCGACACATGTGCGCATATATTATGTACAGGTTTGGTAGACCCAGTTTCGCCGATGCGTGTAGCACTCAGCCGGGCCACTCTATCCAAAATGAAGGCATAAACACAAACGGGGGCACACGTTTTACCCGAAAAGTCTGTCTCTCTCTTGCGATCCCTTGCTTTCTCACTCTGCCCATTTTTTGTTTTGTTTTTTTTTCTTGACATGCACGTGAGACAAAGTGAAGGGAGAAGTGAGACTGGCATTTTTTGGCGAAGATAACAGCAAAGCTTGTCACAGCGATTGTTGGATCGACGGGTCAACGTCATCATCATCGTTATCGTCACTAACGTCATCACCAACAAGGAAACCGCGCGAGGTGTCCCCATCCGATTTTTATGAAATTCGGCATGCTTGTTATGTGGGTCAAAATAATCGACACGTATTTTTTTATGTCGGCGGAACCCCATTTTTAAGGGGTGAAACGCTCTCTTGGAAATAGGGGTGGTTTTCATTTTTTGGCTATAACTTTTTAACGGAACGAGATCCGAAGCAACTTCAAATGGCAATAATGTTTCGTTTTTCGAGTACTGTACATTGGTGTTGAGAAAGGTACAGATAACAACAAGTTTCATATTGTTTATTGCACATATGTATTTTTTTAAAGCGTTTCTTCGAAAATGTTGATCTCATCGGTATCTAAATTCGCACATGTGTAGACGATGGAAAAGTAGCGCATACGTGTTTTTCTGTTTTTTGATATCTCCGCAATTGAGGGGTTGAAATAGCCCTTCGAGTTTTCGGCCAATACCGGCGTATAATCAGCTTACGTTTTGCTATACCCGGTCAAATTTGTGTCAATACAAGCTCGTTCGATGACTCTATTAAGTATTTACGTGAAATACATTCCCTTCGTCCCTCAACCGCCTCTGACAAGGGCACCGCCTGAAGGTCTCACCCACTGGTATGGAAAAAAATATGCAGAAATTAAAGTGAGTAAAAATATTATATACGAATTTTTTTGAGGAGTTAAAAGCACTCTCAAAAATTTGTATTTGCTTTTCGTTTTTTGGCTACAACTTGTAAACAGAGCAAGATAGGAACAAAGTTCAAATTCTCTACTTGGAGAACCAAGAGAACGAATAATTTTTCCGCGCTTGTCATTTTCGGCAAGCCGAAAAGGTTGCTGAATAGCATTCTCCGTAAGGGAGAAGCACAACATATCGGATAGTTGCTTAATATCGGATAGTGGACGATTTGAAGTTTTCCAATAGCGACATCTGTTTTTTTTTTTTCATTTTATACACTAATTACTAGTCGTGAGATGTCATCACTGCAAAACTTTTGGTTGCCTAGCAACAAAAATGACGCAACAGTAAACTGATGTTGCTTTTCGACGGCGTGAAAAAATGTTTGTTGTGTTAAATATGGTTGTTTTCATTAAGGTAAGTCCAAATGATTTATGTTTTCGTTATTTTTAATGAACTGTATCATTTATTTTACTTAATAAATATATAATGTTCGCAAAAATAGCAATATGTACAAAAATATTACTGTTTATATTCGGCCATGGCAAAATCTTAATAACGGATACTTAATCGAGTCTACTAATGGATATCCGTTTGTGCCAAAATGTTTCTACCTATTCAAAGATTTACTCACAAAGACTAATTGTTTGATAATGAGTTAAGATAAGTTGAAACAAACGTTTTGTTTTATTCTATATTAAAATAGTCCCCTAATATCAGATATAAAAAAAATAGAGTTTGGGGCCTTATATCGGATATCCGATTATAGGCAACCTTTTTGGAAACCATGATTTCTGTGATTTTTTGTAAAACGTAATATGATACAGAATATTCAAATATAATGTGTAAAGTAATTATTAGCATCTTGCTGTACATGGCATGTAGATCATAAAATCATAGAACTCGAAGACCTTAGCCATTGCTTACTTCTTTTTTCAACTTCAAACAAAAGTATAAGATATGTGCCTCTCCCCTACACTTTGGCAACAATGACGAGATAATGCGATCGAGCTTTGACAGATTGTTTCAGCGATATGATTAAGGGGCTATACCAGTGTGACACTTTCAAAAAATCGATTTTTTTTAGATGAGATTTTTATACTTTCAAGATTTATACTTTCAAGAATATGAAATGAAAATTTTCAAATTTCCTGACATTGTAACTCAAAGAGCAATTATCCGATGATTAACTTGAAATTTGAACTGAGTACTCTTGAATATATTTACTCTACAATGACGTAGGATATTTTTGATTCGATGAAAATTGACGATTTGGCATTGAAAAAAATGACCATTTTACAGGCAAGAAACCCGACTTGTTTTCATAACTACGCCATTTTGTTGGATTTTAATATTTTTCAAAAATCCTACGTATTTGTACAGGTAATACCTTCCAGTTTACCGACATTTTTTCCTTTTTCGGTTTCAGCTACTCAATCGGCCGGAATCATGTCAGTAGTGGAGGAACTTTTTTTTGGCGCCTCCGAAGGCAGCGCGTAAGTCGCTTGGATCTCAATATTTTTCTATGAAAAAATTATGTAATATAGGTCAAATATTGCCAAATATATTCTTAATTTTTCGAAAGATTTAATTGAGTACTTTTCGTCCAAAAAATTCCCGAAAATCACCTAAATTTTCAGCGTTCACACTGGTATAGCCCCTTAACCTAGAATTCCAGCGGTTTGCGCCTAGCAGCGTCGAACGCGACAATATTTACGATAGGAATCTAGTGGTATTTCCTTGTTGACTTTGCTTACACATTGGAAGCGCATAATTTCGGTATGGTATTTACCGGTGGTGGCATTGTGTTCCGAAGACTTTGAAGTCGCGTTCATAATAAGCCGGCATTCTGCGACTTCGGTTGACGTACTCTATTATTCGCGCATCTACCGAGGCAAACTCAGGAGTAACCCGCTCACGCGTACCTTTTTGAATTAACTCGTGTAGCTTGCACCATTTTGATTGCTCGAGCGGTAAACACACGAGTTCCACATATACGTGTATGACATGTATGTAGAAATTCACTTCAGTGCAATCTTCCTTCGTACGGAAAGCACGAATATACTTAACACACAATTTCGCATACGTATCACTGCCGCTGTCTGTTCACTCCACGTACTTAATTTACATATGTGCTCCAGGTACTCGGGCTGTGAACACTTACATACAAGTCTTCATCCATGCATGGAACACGGCTTTATGTATGTGTAATACATACAGGGTGTCCTGTTATGAATGGATAATCCTGCAACTGTCGACAGGTCAGATCATGTCTGACGGGTTCCATGTCACCTGATCACACGACAAAACAAACCCAAACAAACAAACAAACCCAAACAAAACCACTCTCGCGTGGGGAGAATAATCGGATTGTCATATTTTATGGTCGTGATGTATTGTCGCGGTGATATTTTGTCTGACTATATGCTGGAATTTCAGTTTGGTAAAAGTCCCACGGTTTTCGAGATAAAAATAATCTGCTTTTGGTTTTTCGCATGCCATTTCTACGAATTATAACTTTTTCACCCGGTTTAAAAAATTATAATACTTGGTTCTTTGTTTTTTCTAGAAAAGTCTTTTTTTTAAGGGGAGATATACATCTAGATGGTCGAAAAAAACGATTTAGAAGCTATGAACATTCCGTCGACCGTAGAAGATCTACACTATGGACCTGGTATCGATGATTCCATGTAAATTGACAAATTTCATGATTTATTCATTCCCAAATTTTCAAACGCGTTTTTCTCAAAACCACGTTTTTCAAATCGGTACCCGAAATTTCTCGAAAACCAATGAACCGATTGCCTTGAGGTTTTTTGTGATTATTCTATACACCATTACCTAGTACTTGTCATAGGATTTTTTTTTTCCGTTGCTTAGTTTTTGTTTTATAGGCAAAATAATAACTAATTTTTCACCCAAAAATCACTATTTATGTTCAAACGTCCGCCATTTTGTCATAAATCGATATATTTAAAATCGGCTATGACAAGTACTAGATTATAGTATCTCATTTAATAATCTATTTGGTTTTTTTTCAGATGATTTTTGAAGAAACGCCAGTGGGTACCGTATACGCAGATTTTTTTACGACGCTCCAAGGATCATACACTATCCTTGTATATTTTTGATATTTTTAAATAAAGAAAATTAATCATATTTTTGAATGTATTTACTTTTAGACAATTAGAACCCCAATCCGAAATTTCAAACAGTTTTCCTTGAAAAAATTCACAAAAATGACCCTTTTTCCGGCTCCTAGGTGTATATCTCCCCTTAATCTTAAATGATAAGGAAACGTTATGAAAAAAGATCTTATGCAGAATTTTCACACGAACCAATTCCAACTTTTGTATTGTTTATTATTTTGACTGTGCATTTGACTTTGATAGTCTACGGTGTAAAAAAAATGTACTACTTATATCGTGCCAATTACTTTAAAACATTGCTTAGTTATTGTCGATTTATATCGTCTGTAGAAATGACATGCGAAAAACCAAAAGTAAATGAAATTTTTTTAAATAGCATAATGCCCAAAACCTCGAAAACCGTGGGACTTTTACTAAACTGAAATTCCAGCATATAGTAGAACATGATCTGACCTATCCACAGTGACAAGAAAGTGGCCAAACACGCTATATATATATATATATATATATATATGGGTTTGTTTGACTTTGTTCGATAACCCAAACAAACTCACATCCACACACACTCGCACACTTACACTAGAGATGTTAAAGACTTTACCTCCTCGTGGTACATTCTGGATAGCGGTAAAATAGGAAACAATGGCATTCTAACCTAAAAATTATCAACGTTGTCAAAACGAAATTCCTACAAAAGTTGTTAGTTTTGGCCTGACAAGGTTTTCGGTGAACAAAGAGTCATGTTCCCGTTTTTTTTTAAACATTTCTATCATCTTAACGTTGCGATTTTGAGTTTTGGACCAAAAAGATTTTTTTTACGTCCCTCTTTGTATCGTAAAAGTTTTATTACACTCCATACTTTATCGGAAAAGTATTTTTTGAGATGAATCAGATGTCAGATTAAAATGGGACACCCGGTATTCATGCACGTTTCAATTCGTACGTGAGCCTCGAATATTTATTCCATGCATGCGCGAATGATTACATCGTAGAAGGTTTTTTCGTTGTTTAATGGGTTTCGCCTACACGGAAAAAAAGAAATAGTACGAAATACAGGGGCTACACAGTTCGCATTGGACTCGAGCGATTGCACAGCGATATTTACTGAAACAGTGCTCAAAATACAGTGTGCTCAAAGTAAATTATTACAGTTCCTATACTGTCTTCTTTGGACTCGAACCGCTCTACTGTATCTTTTATTGGAACACACAGTCCAAAATACAGTGTAGTCAAAAGTAAATTTTGACAGTTCAACACTGTAATATAAATTTAACAAAACTTGTAATTTGACAGTTGGCTAATCTGTATTATGTACAATGAATGCGCCAGTTATATCGACAGAGTTTATGTAGGTGTTTTAACAGTGAAGTCCTCTGTTCTACAAACTGGTTAGCAACAGATATAGTTTCAGTTTTCAATCGTTGCTTTTTACAGTATAAACACGGGAAACGTTCTAGTTTTAATACTGTAATTCAAACTTGATGAACCCCGTAATTTAATAGTGCCACAAATCGTATATTATACAAAATTAGGGGTAAAAATAACATTAGATAGCGCTAAAAGAACTGCTAGTCCTTTGTGTCCTGGTCGCGCCACGCGTGAGACAAGTCCTAACCAGTGACTGCTGTTCACAACGTCACACTGTAAATTTGATTATAAAAAATAAAATAAAAGAAAATCGGCGAAACATTTGCTTACAATGTATATACATATCAAGAATAGAATGAAGTGAATGAGACACACAACAAAAGTTTATCCATAAAAGAAGTTTGAAAAAATGTGTAGAAAATATAACAAAATCAGTCACATACACAAGAACGTACCTTTTTGTAAATAATTTTCTCTTTTTTTATAATTTCTTGCATTATGTCGCACAAATTTCAACGTTCGCATCCTGTCGACCACGCACTACTAACTGTCAATCCTTTGTGTCCTGGCCACGTGCCTCACCCCACGCGCTAGACAAGTCCTAATTAGACAAGAACGTACCTTTTTTTTAAATTTTTCTTTCTTTATAATTTCTTGAATTCTGAGGCACAAATTTCGATGTCCGCGTCCCATCAACCACGCACTACTAACTGGCAATCCTTTGTGTCCTGGCCTCGGGCCTCACCTCGTGCCTCATTTGCGCACAGTATAAAAATCAGTGATCGCATTTAAATTTTACAGTTGAATATTTTTACTGAAATCACTGATGTATTTACAATATCAAACTGCAAATAAACCAGTGTAACTGTAAAAATCTCAGAGTGCACAGATAACGTCACGAACTGTCGAAAGAAAAGTAAAACTACCGTGGCACACTGTGAAATTTAATGAATCACTCTGTACTCAATACAGTGTACACTGTAACCCTTGCAGTTTGTGTACAGTATACAAATCAGTGATCTCATGTAAATTTTACAATTGAATATTTTTACTGAAAACACTGATGTATTCACAGTACCGAACTGTAAATAAGCCAGTGTAACTGCAAAAATCTCAGTGTGTACAGGAAAATTCGTCATTTTTGTAGGACAGGATTTACATTACTGTGTTTTACTGTAAAATGAAATATGGCACCCTGTTTTTTATGCGGTTTATACTGTGATTTTCGCTGTTTCTTTTTTTCCGTGTAGGTCGTGGCCGAAAGAAAAGAGAATTATCGGGATTTTTTACTGGGCAAACTTGTGCAGATAAAAGAAATGTCTTACATTGAAGTGTATGGTTTCGAGTAACTTTAAAAATTTTTTATTGAAATATATGTATAAATGTGGTAGATATAAGACTTTGTGCAGACCGCTGTTTTAGAAACGTCCTTCGCCGAGACCACCGCTCGCATTTAGTTTTTGCATGAAATTATCTAGTGCTCTAGGACAAAGGATTCAATTAAATATTGACGTTTGAAAATTTACATGTAAAAAAATATTTAAAAAAAAACAAGCTATTATTTAATGTACTAAAAAGTAGAAAGTAATTTTTTCTACCAAATTACCTATATGTGACTATAAATAGAAGCTTGTGGCGCTCAACTTGGCAAATTTTTAATAAATTTGATCAAGTCAGTCTCATTAACCCTTTTCAATTTGGCACAATGATAATTATAGAAATTATTCTCATACGTTTATATTCAGTTTCGGAATTTTTATTTAAGAAAGCTGACGTTGTTTTACAGTAAATTAAGTACAGTCGATATGTTAACGGATTTATGTAAATTAAAGATTATATGTCTAAACGTTGAGAGTTCCAAGCATTTATTTATGGCCAGATGAAGGTGACTTGGTAAAAAAAAAATATTTTCTACTTTTTAGTATATTATTTAGTTAAATTTTAAACAAAACATTAAATTAAACAAGCGTTTATTTAATGTTTAACTGACTTCCAGTAATTGCATGATCAATTTTTAATGAGCGAGGGTGGGGGGGGGGGGAATGCGGCTCTCTCTCTCCCTTTCTCTCTCTTCAATTATTAAACATGCCTCATCATCTCTAAATGCCTGTCCATTTGATTTTTACGTTTCTAATTTTATATGTTTTTTTTTTCGCTACCTCAGTGCATAGGATTTTCACTCATCAAAAATTCTTCCTCTCTCTTCCTTTCTCCCCCTCGCTCTGTGCCTGAAAATAATCATCTGCAAAGACAGCTTTAAAAAATACGCAAGAAACCCGCAACACTTTCTCATCCATAAGATTGTGTTCGTTCGTTTGACTGAATATCTTCAAAAAAGTTCCTCCAAATACAAATAAATGTAACATATCTATAAGCGCATACACGATTCCAGATGAACCGATTATTCTTTTCACCCTTTCCACTCTTTTTCCGAAAACGCCAAAAACCCGATCAAACAACGGATTTCTAATCGATTTCAGATGAGAGAATTATTGATGTTCAACAAAACTTTTTGAACGTGCAGGAAAAAAAACTAGCACAAAAAACCATTATTATAAGTATAAACGTCGACAGAAAATTTGCAGCCAAAGAAAAGCGTGCCCGCGGCGTAGTTTATTGTGAGAGCAATGGAAACATATTTTGGGCCTAACTTTCGGGGGTGCATTGGTTTATTTAGATTTTACTGGAACGACGCGTACATAGCACTATGTACTTGCCGTAAAGTCGCCGGAGGGTTCATTTCCGCACGCGCAAAACCACCCGACAACTCAATTACGTCCATACACTCGTTCCTCATCTGTCACAGAACTACCTTTCGACAGAATCTAGATATACATATTTCTATGTGTGTGTGTGTGTGTGTGTGTATATATATATATATATATATATGTATATATATATATATATATGTATATATATATTCACCCAGAGCTAAACCAAAAGTATATTAGCGAAGCTCAGCTCGGTGTGTCTCTCTCAAGTGCTTTTGTAGCTGGAAACGCGTGCGAGCTCTCGGTCCACATTAGGTCCCGTCACGTACGTGGTGTCGCCGGAAACGAGGGATTAAAAGTTAACCGAACTGGCTCGATGTGGCCGAGCCCCTCACTCCGGTGAGTGTGTGTGTGTGTGTACGCGCGCACGCGTATACCTCGTACGTTCCATATTTTTCCAATAGCAAATGAGATGTACGTGTGTACATGTGTATTTATATATAGGTACATGTTGATAAGAAATAACCAAATTACGTACAAATCAGTGGCTCGTTCAAATTATGCGTGCAAATTACGTAAAGCAAGTGCTATACACGCGTGGGAAAAAGCACGGAGGTGCACACGAATCGGATTAATTCGTCAAAATGAGGCGACGATATTTTAATGTACAGTAGAACCTGGATTATACAGATTAATTGGGACTGGATCGATTCGGAGTAATGAAAAGTTCTGATAACCGAAGCGTAATTTTTTCGAAAAGGATAATATACAATCAAAATTTAGATGGATATACAATCTATGCATATAAGTTTTTATATGCGAAATATATATTTATTAAATTATATTATACGTATAAAATATATATTTAAGGGGTTAGGCCACTCTGGAGGCCGAAAAAATAGGCTATTTGGGTTTTTTTTTCAGAAAAACTACAAAATAAATTGAGATTACAAAAAGGGTGTTTATCACACATATCGGTTACTGTATGCAATAATGTTTTTGAAGCGATTCATTTCAAAATGGCGGCTGTGCAGCGTTTATCTCAAAACTGCATTTTTTAAGTTGGCCGGAAACATAACTCAGACAATTTTTAACCGATTCACTTGGAATGTTGAATATATCTTGAAAAATACATTATCTATGGAAGTACGTAGGATTTTTTAAATGATTTTTTTAGGCTAATTTCATGATTTTTTAAATAGGTTTATATTATTGATATTGATATAAAAGTTGTTGCACTTTATAAAGACACTTTCGAAATACATTCAAATTTTTATTTATTTATTTTAGTCACTATTGATAGCCGAAAATAGTAGTTAAAAAAATATGTCCTAAAAAAATTGTGGGTCTGCGCTGTTGATGAAATCTCGGAGATGGATCATCCGAAACAAAGAAATCAAACGGTTTTAGATTCAGTATGTTAATGGCTATAGCGCATATGATACGATTTTTGATATTTGCAAAAATAACAAAATGGTGGACATTTAAAAAAAACGTGTTTTTCACCGTTTTTGGCCAAAAAAAGTAAATATCAAAATTTACTAAAATCCTTTATATGCGCTATAGCTATAGTTATAAAGAACATGTGGTTAAAATTTCACAAGAATCGGTCCAGTAGTTTCGAAGATTTTATTAACAAGCCGTCAAAAAACGTTGTTTTGTTAAAAATGCGTTTAAAATTTGTTTGGGTTACGTAAATACATTTTTTTTAAATTCTATGTATTTCGAAAGTGTATTCATTAAGAGTAACAACTTTTTCTATCAATATCTATAATATAAACCTATCAAAAAATTTCATGAAAATAACCTTTTTTAGCGTCTAAAGTGAGAAGACCCCTTAATATCGGACATCGAGAAATGTTTCGTTATCAATTCATATTTATTTTCAATCCGTACAAAACGTCATTTTTCTTGACGTCAAAATCACATCAATCCAAAGCGTACAGCTTGTTACCGATGGGATGAACGCGTTCGCGAAAGAACGCCATTGAATCTTCTTAAATATCGATCGAAAAAACAATCGAGATTCACTGATATCTGTGAAAATGAGCTCTCGCATTTCGATCAAGTAAGTGTTGCGCTGGATCAGAACGACTTTTCGAAATTTCGACAACTGGGAGTTCGGGAGCATATGCAATTGAAATTGAGGATAACTCGCCACATATGGTGCACGCGGTCGTAGTTGCTAGATCACCCATGACAAACGTCAGCCTTCCCCAGGAGGGAGACGTCACCCTCAAAATTGCAGGTGCTCTTGACATTGCACAATCCGCGTTCTGAGACGACCAGAACAAGATGGGTACAGGGAAAGGGGGTGAAGAGTAAAAATCAAAGCGAGGCCGATAAAGAGACAGTCAAAGAGAAACGGGAACTTAGAGGTGGCGAGGAAGGAAGAAAGTCAAAGGGGAACAGACGAAGCAAGAAAAAGGACGAGAAAGAGCGACACAAGCGAGACCGGCAAATACGTAAATCGAAGGAGCAACCCTCTGTCCTCTTTTGTTTGCAGAAAGAGAGAGAGAGAGAGAGAGAGAGAGAGAGAGAGAGAGAGAGAGAGAGAGAGAGAGAGAGAAAATTGAAGTTATAAAAGCGGAGAACGAGAGCAACAAAAGAGCAAATGAACAAAGAGGAGGAAAGAACTCACAGAAGCAGAGCGAAAGAGAGAGACAACGAGAAAAGAGATTGACAAAGACCGACAGAAGTAGATAATTCAAGAAAAAAGGTACACTTTGACAGAGACGGTGAACGAATGATAAGCATGAGACAAGTAGAACATTGAAAAAAAAAGAATAGCTTCATAAAGAGAGAGAGAGAGAGAGAGCGAGGGAGACAGCAAGAAAAACAGAAACCGAGACAAGTGGATAATTTCTAAAAAGAAGGTCATCGTAACAAAAGAGAAAGAATAAGGACGACGACGGTGAAGCTGACCAACAGGCCCCAGCTGCGATGAACCAGGTGAACCAAAATACAATTTGGTCAACTCTTGGTCTTCCCGCATCCGTCATGACATACACCTACGAACACGCAACGCGGGCTCACGCGTGGACCTGTGGTTTCGGTTTACCGGCTGGCAAACGCCATGTGCGAGTTGTCATGAGTAACCGAAGCCAACCCTTCAACTGTCCAATGCAACGCCCGAAATAATCATCAACGATCTCGCCCATTGCTTCCGCTACCCTCCTCTCCCTAGACCTGACGATGGTCAAGTAGGTGTTTAAGAACTGGTCCGGGACAAGGCCGCTCGGTCTCCAGATCAGACCGACGACGTTATGCCAGAATTCCTCAGCACTCCGTTACCTGGAAATCGAAGAACTTATTCTGACTGCATCGTTGCTGACCTCAAGTTCGTTTTTTTTCTGCCTCCTACAGCAAAGCGTCGATTATCCGAATCAATTAGGACCGGGCGCCTTTCGGATACTCGAACATTTGGATAACCGAATGGTATTCCGTGGGCAAAAAAAGGTGATTCTTTCAATATGATAATATATATATATATATATATATATATATATATATATATATATTTAAAAATACAATAAACATTAATATGTTAATAATACAAGTACATTTTTGGTGAATTGCAAATAACCATTGTATTATTTCATGATATTGAACGAAATTAAATATGTATTTAAAAATAATCAACATTCGTATATCTTTAAGGCGTTACCCCCACTTGTAGCGCAAAAAAAGGCATTTTTCATGAATTTTTTTAAAGAAAACTACAAAACTTTTTTAATCGATCAATATACGACCTTAAAGAACACATCTTGAAGAACTTGCAGTAATTTTTTTATTGAAAAATATTACATTGTTTAGTGGCAAATGGCCGTCAATGAAATAATGTTTTTGTATACACGGTTTGCGGTGACCAACATTGCGACGAAGTGGATCATCTGAAAAAAAAATGCGGATGGATTTAGTCAAATATAAGTATAAACTAGTCTTTAATCGAAGGATTTTAAAAAATATTCATTTTTCACAAAATGGCGGACAGTCAAAGTTAATGGTTCGATGTTAACGAAAAAAAACGGCCGTTTTTTGGTTATAAAACGGCCATTATTTTTTCAAAAAAAAAAAATCGAACGATTAATGACTACATTTTTATGTATTAAATAAGCCTGCAAAATTTCAAGAAGATCGGTTCATTAGTGTTCGAGTAATCTTGGTCACCGACTTCAGAAATGCCATTTTGAGAAAAACGCGTTTAAAGTTTCAATTTCAGTTTACACGAAGAAAATATTTTTTTTTGTAAACTTACATAGAGTCATCTATTTCGGGCCCATACTTCTGGATACTTATACTTCAAAAAAATGCAATAAAAAAAATCGATTTTTTCAAAATCTCAAGTGGGGGTAACCCCTTAAGTTCTTATCTATTTATTTTTTAAAAAGTCGACGATTTCCTTCTGCTTCACAACGGAAGCTCGTTTCTTTGCTGCGAAATCTCGACAAAGTGCGCGCGAGCGCAGACCGAGAAAGTGGAGGGGACGTACAACAATGTATACATCGTACAACAATATATAGGGCGTAGTCGTTCGAATAAATGAGCATTCGGATGAACAAAATTATTGTTTAGATAATTGATATTTTTGATAACCCAAATCGCCATTCGGATAATTGACGTTTCGGATAAACCAAATCGCCATTCGGATAATAAACGCTCAACTGTACTATATGTCATTCTTTCAGCGCCTAGTTCCTTTGGTTTTTATGTTTCGAACCTTTTTCTCGCCAAAATAGGCAATATGTCGTATCTGGTATCCGCATATCGTAGATCCAATTCAAAATCATATCGCGTGACTTTCAAAAGATGAATTCCTTGCAATTGTGCTGCTATTTATATCGCGTGACTTTCAAAACTTGAATTCCTTGCAAATGTGCTGTCATTTAAATCGCAATGAAACTTTTTTTTCGATATGTTTACCACAAGTGTCAACGTCATATTTATTCTCGTCCTCTGTTCTTGCCTTTTTTCTGAACGATCGCATTCATTTACGTTTTTACGGTAGCTTTCGTTGCCATTTGCAGGAACAGTGAAATTGACTGCAATTTCATAAATAATAATATTGTATGAAGAGGAATAAATTTTAGGAAAACATCATACTAATGCCTATTATTATTATTGTTATTATATTATTATTGTTATTTTCATGATAATAACAACAGTGCAAAAAACAACCACGATGATAACAACAATAATGATGATAATAGTAATAATAATGATAATTACGCTGATAATAAATTAAGTGTCTGACCAAAATAAGAGACCACTGTGCACCGACTAAGCTTCCGTTCTGAAACGTATGGAAAAAATAAAACAGTCTCGAGTACTTTCGGCTCAAATAAGTCTTCTTCAACTCAGTTTCCATTTTTGTAAATAGAATATAAAGCAATATATTTGATACAATTTTTTTGTACCTTTTTCTTTACCTTACCTCTACCTCACTTTTTTCTCTACCTTTTAGACTGAATAAACCGTAAGGACAAAATAAAAAGACACATTACACTTTAAAAAATAAAATTTTAATAATGTTTGGAACTATTCAATAAATATTTGGTATGGCCACCTATTGCCATATTTTTAATTACTTCCGAACGCCTTCTTGGCACGCTCTGGGCGAAATTTTTAAGGTATTCTCAGTCCTACTTCTACTAGGGTTTTTGCAGTGCTGCGATGGTTCTTCTTTGATGGAAGCGTCGATGTTATTAATGGAACACGTATTACAGCTTTTTTAGAAATTGATCCCCTAAGGAGGAAAGGGGGTCGCAAAGTTTGTATGGAAAATAAAAAAAATCTGGTGAGAAGATTTACTTGAAACTTAGCATTGATGCTTTTGAACACAATTAATTGAATACGTATTTCAGCATTTTTCGAAATTCAACCCCTAAACGAAAGCGGGTGGGGAAGTTGTGAGGAAAATAAAAAAAATCAGGTCAAATTTACTTGAAACTGTACAATTGCTGCTAGACACGATTAATTAAATTTCAACGTTTTTGGAAATTCAATCGGTAAGGGTAGAGGGGTCAGCAAAGTTTGTATGGTAACAAAAATATCTGGTCAGATTTACTTTAAACTTACAAGGAACATCACTTAAGTGTCATTGCAGACAAAGCATTGAAAACTATTAGACACGTATTGTTTTTTATCTGCGGAAAACGGTTTTAAGGGCGGAAACCACCCCTCAAAGAAAGTCGTGTCGATGGGTGGTTTTGTAGTTTTATCCACGAGCAGTTCACCGATCTGAATGAAACAAAAACCAAAATTCTTCTAATGTAAAACGATGAAAAATACAATAATTGGAGAAAAAAATGAATTTAAGGGGTGACACGCCTTTATTTGAGGGCTCATTTTCCCCCTTAAAAACGTTTTCCCGCGATTGAAAAAAAAAAACGTGTCTAATAGTTTTCAATGGTTTATCACGTATATGAGTTTCAACAAAACCGGAGGCGGACACTTAAGTGATGTTCCTTGTTAGTATAAGAGCTCTTTAACACAATTCTACGTGTTCCTTAATGAAACATTTTAGGAGCACATTTTATTGAAGAGCCTTCAACACAAGTCTACGTGCGTGGAGCCGTGAGCGAAAAGCTAATATTTCTATAAAATCTAATTTTATTGAAAAATTAAAGTTTTATTGGCTATTTTTACATTAAGCAAGCATCTCGTGATTTCCTTGAATGAGACTTCCCGATGCAGTCGCACATCCAACTGCAAACGTATCCAGCCATCATGGGAATGTGTCCCATCTTCCCTGATACCTATCTTCCATGATTTTGATGTCTTCGTAGAAGCGTTCTCCTTGCTCTTCACTGAAGGAGCCAAGATTTTCTGCGAGAATCGAGATAAATCCTTTATTTCTATCCCGAAATAAGAAGAAAAAAAAGCACTTTAAATGAAATCTGCAATCGTTTTTCTAAATTTTTGAATAACCTACTCTCCGCATATATAATAAAATGCTTTAGGGTAGTTCGAAAAAGCTCGTCCTCGCTTTGCTAGCATCGACACATCACTTAATTAATTTATAACGGCAAATAATAATAAAAAAATAATTCATTTCTTAAATGAAATGCTAACGACACTCACTGTGAAACTAAAATTCATTTCAAAACCCTGCGTGGTGAGCTAAAATGTAGGTTAGTATATGTCCCACCCGTAGTCACTTGACAAGTCACACGAATTTTTCCAGCGCCCAGAATTTTTTATTTCTGTTGACTTCTGTTATCAATCAAATCGAATGTGTTTACTTGACTGTTGATAATCTCAAATACATTTTTATCCGCATACGGATGTTATTATTTCTTCTACGAAATTATAAAACATTACTGTGCCCTTTATACATATATTCATCGTTAAGGGGTTATGCCTAGTTGTAAAATTCGAAAAATCACTTCTTTTCAAGACTATTTTCGAAGTATATAATCTTATGAATGTTCCCTAAAAATGCCTAGGTGGTCGGATCAAAATTGACAAACTTATGGGCTGTTGTGTTGACGCCAGGTTGAACGCTCGGAACGTCGTGCGAAACTTTAAACGCTGTTTTATCGAAAGTTGATTTTCAGTCGGTGAGCAAAATATCTCAAGAACGACTGCATCAATCTTTCTGACATTTTTAGAGCTTTTTCTATATGTAAAAGTATAGCATTTGATCGAAGGGTTTTCCTTCCCGATGTATACTTTCGATGCGACGAACGGAAAACGCACACTTTTTCATAGAAATCAAGGCTCTCACTTTGAACACGCGGCGTTTTTTTTTTTCGATTTTGACAATTCGCAAATTCCTTCGATTAATAATAGGATAAACTGATACAGTAACGAAATTTGTTTGATTTTTTGGTATTGGATAACAGAGTTCAGAAGGGCATTGCTCGCCGCAAAAGTCGTTTTCGAGATGTATTTACACACGAAATAAAGCACAGAGTGTTTCTCAGATGATACTTTTTCAAATACATAATTTTTGTCGAAGTTTATTATCACGATTTTCTAGAAAAAAAAATCGCAGTACCGAGCTGTTTTCGACTGTTACAACTAGGCCTGAATTAGAAGGTCCAAAAAAGGCGTTTTTTCAGGAATTTTTTAGAAGGGTAAAAAACAAGTGAGCCTGGTAAACATGGAGGTATCTTTCCATGTATATTTAAAATGTATAAAAAAAAATTTACCATAAAACAATAAATGACTGCAAATTTATCGGCCTATTCCATGTGCGCCTTGGCACTGCAGTCCCCAATCGGCGGGAAATATGCAGCTCGTAATTCTTGACTGAACCAAAAAAACCAATAAAATTTTCAATTATCATACATTTTTCTTCTGGGTGAATTAAGAAGAAGCTGAAAAAATCGTGATAACTTTTCTCAGGTTTGACAAAAAATGTGTTTAAAAAAACACTTCAACGTAGTATAAAAATGATTTCAAAATACTTTTTCAACGACTTTTTTTATTCACTTAGCAGAGATTTCCATATTGACGAAAATAAACTTTGGTTTGATTCAATAGGTCGTTTAATTTTTTTGCTATCACGCCCGCCAATTTGGAAAAATCGTGAAAATGAAAACTGGAGAAAACGCGCTTCAAAGTTTTCAATAGGAGGGAATATCCATATCAAATATCAATCGCTTCTCTGATTTTCGCCTTGTATCTTCGAAAATATTTACAATTGGCCTCTGTAACTTTGTAAATATATTATTGGATAGTTTATCTATCAATTTAAGCAATGTAAAAAAAAAACGATTTTCCGGACCTTCTAAATCAGGCTCCGGCCTTGAGATGAGTAACATCAGGAAGAAACGTACAACTACCGTGAACGGTGATACGAACACAGTATGATGAATGAGAAGCCTCCTGGGCAATACATTGCGGAACAATCTGATTCCTCGTATCCGACAATCGATTGACTTTTACACAACTACCTGTTTGCTTTCAGTGGTACGGAGGGAGAAGATTATATATATATATATATATATATGTATGTATGTATGTATGTATGTATGTATGTATATAGTGTATATTGTACATGTGTATGAAATATTTGTACATAGCATACACATATACGTACTGCATATAGAGCTGAAATAATAGTTCAACCGTCGCGGGCGAGCACAATCCTTCGATTGTATTTGATAAATCGTTGAACTCCCAATGTGAATTGCATCGAAGCATCGATATATCAATCCACCATCCGCAACTTCGAATCGAGTGCCGCAACACACTTTTTCTCGCTTTTTCCTGGCTCAGCGCTCTTCCAACTGCCTCATACCATTGTCTCGTTGCTCTGTCTGCTTCCTTCCGATAACTACGGATCCAACTTTATCCAGTTTATACGTGTGTATTTATAAACACGTACAAGTATATACCCTGGGTGGCAATTATACGGTGGCGATATGTTTGACAAAGATCTGGCGTGGATATTTTGCGACTGAGAAAAATATAATATTCAATGGTTTTTCAAGTCTTCGGTGAAAAAAAATGTTGCGTATTGTTGGGATGAGACGTGTGTACCTGGAAAAATTGAGCATGCTGGGAAAAATCAAAATTTCATTTTGAGTTCAACCGAATGTAGATTATTGGGTTCCGAATATGAAACACTGCAAAAAAAATGTTTTTTATATGGAATTCAATTCCACTTACTTGAAATGTGTCTTTGATAAGATTTTTTCTCAATGACGGTATGCTAAGAAAAGTTTTACACGAGGGTTGTGTGTTCGGAATTCGACAGGTTATGCCTAGTTCCGACGGGCGTGAACATGAAAGCCTATAAATCTGTCAATTTTGATCGAATAAAAAACCTTAAAATTTTCAGGGAGCATTTATAAGATGATATACTGTCAATTTATATTCATTTTGAAAAAAGTGGTTTTTCGACTTTTGCAACTCAGCAAAACCCCTTAATTATCTTCATTTTACTCTACTTAAAATTGAATATTGATTTTATTTCAGGATGCTCAACCTTTTGTGGCAAATACTACTCATAACGAAACATGCTCTTTTTTCGGAGCGCTGTAGAGGTTTTTCGGAGATACCTTTAGGTGAGGAAGGAATTGCTGATCATCACGATTATTTTTTAAAGAAAAATTTCTTCGGTGTTCCGGAGACTTCGGGTGCAGATAAATCTGAAAAAAAAACCAACGAAGATTTTTCTCTCATTAACCCTCATACGCAGAGTGTGAGCCGAGAAAGAGTAAGAATTGTTCAAAACCTATGAAATCGTACGGTTTGTAACACAAAGACTATATTTTCCGAAAAATAGCTACATTTTGCAATCAAAAAATATTTTTTTTTTATTTTCAAAAACATTTAGGATCATCTTTTAGACAATAAGGTTAGAAAGATTTATACCAAATTTCATCAGAATCGGTCGATTAGTTTTCTAGCTATACCTCACGCCAGTTTTGAAAATGCAGTTTAGAAGACCGTGCCATACCATCGCCTTTTTTTAAAAAGATCAAGGGGTACTAAAAGCGTGGGGATTAAGGGGTATCTAAAAACGTCTAACCCGTAAAAACTGTACAATTGTCTAAAAGTTGATTTTTTTTAATGGCTCAAGAGACGCCTTGAATCATCTAGAGTAAGGGGGAAAAATTGGTACCTGTAAAACAAAGGTCCGCACACCCGTGGAGGTCTGCGGTTGCAGTGGCTGGCCCGTGTGCGAGACGTCGACCTTTTTTCTCGGAACACAATTTTTCAAAACGGCACGCAGCATAACTCCAACAATTTTCATTCTTTTCACTCCAAATTTTGAGCACATCTTTAAAATAACATTCCGAAGAGAAATACGAACGGAATTTTCCATGAGTTAATTATAACATTAGTTATTAACAAATGATTGTCCTTTTTTCTGTCGAAAATTGAGTTTTTACTTTAAATGATTGCCAATTACACGAAAATTCATATTTTCAAAACTCCCTACGTATTTCTCTAGCTATACTCGTGTAAATTAATAGAAATTTTTAATTTTATTTCCAAGTTCAAATTTGCGTCAGTCATACTGCGTGCCGCAGAGCGTCTCAAATTCAGCATGCCTCGCGAGATCGGCTCCAGCGTCACCATTTTGTATGATTTTCATGTACATTTTTTTTGTTTACTTGAAGATATGACTAATAATATCCTTAAATATTATTATCCTCTTACTGGTCCTTCTACCCAAAAAAATCGGGAAAAATCACTTAATTTTAGACGTGTACAGTAGTGTAAGCCCTTAATAAATAAAAATGTCACGTAACAGCCAAAAGCGGTAATAATACGTATGTCAAAAACGTTGAAAAAATGTTTTCTCAAAAAAATAATTAAAATAAGCAATTTTTTCCTCTCTTAAAGGCTCCCCCTTTAATTTCATATTTTTCCTAGTCGGAAAGTCCCCATGCAAGAGCCTTCAAAAGCACATGGCCACCGCTTGATTATCACCCGGTATACACAGACGTGGCTGAAATTATAAGTAGGTCATCATATCTCATAGAAAGAGGGCGTCGAACCTATTATGTCAGCCAGCAAAGAACCCCATATATATATATATATATATATATATATATATATACACACACACTCAATCTTACTTCAACTTTTCTGCCATCGTAAAGATCCAGAGATCATTTTCATACGTATGTAAAAAAAATATCTCCATGTCTACACACGCATGACTTGCTTTGCAAGCTCGAGCTGTAAAGATACCTTCCTACCAGTGAGAAACGGAAAATGAAAGAGCGGGAAAACAACGGAAGCCACAACGTTGCGGATGCATCGGATAGCAGATGGGAAGTATGGGTCCAGGGCGAACTTTATGATAGCTACAGGTATAAAGCTTACGTATATGTAGCAAAGAGAAACAGCGGATTAGTGAAAAGTATAATACTGCGTGAGGCCGCGAGGGGTCGCTCGGTTGCAACGAACCGTATTTAGCCGTTAGCTACGCCAGCCGCGCGGAGCCAACGGCTCGAGAAAAGTGAATAATAATTTTAACTTTGCCAGAAGCATCCACTCGAGCTATAGAGATACGAGAGGAGAAAAGCCCGGAATGAACCAAGGTTTCTCTCTCTCTCTCTCTCTCTCTCTCTCTCTTTCTCTCTCTTTCTTTCATTTCTTGTTTCACTCCTCCCATCTTTATCTTTCTTTCCTCCTTTCTCATTGCCACTTCGACTTTTTATGCTATATATATTTTCTTTCTTCCTTCGTTGATGGTCGCGCCCGCTCAACTTTGCTGTGCTCTTGACTATCCTTATCCTGTTTTTGGTCTTTTCTGGTTTTATTTACCTCCATTATTTACTTTTCTCTTTTTTTGTTCAAGTGTCTGATCCCTCTTCTTGGCTTTATTTCGCCCCCGTTTTCCAAATTCACCAACAGTCGCGCATCCAATCGCTTGCGCGAGCTTCCCGTGCGGAAACTGAGTTGGCGCTGTGATCGGGCCCCAATAATATTCCCCTAACTTTATTCGGGCCCTAATCTGGAAGCCACATGAGGGCTGTTAGCGGCCGGTCACACTTTGTCAACAAGGGCCCTTAAAGGCGCAACGACCGGGGCCTTATAAGTTGCCTCAATGGCGCCTCATCAAAACCATTTTAGCGCCCTGAAAATGCCTCAACGGCGCCTCATCATAACCATTTCAGCGCCATAAAATATCCGTATCAGTGGATATACGTGTATGTTGAATGCGTCAGGGTATATCTCTATTTGTTTTTATGTAATTGTTCATGTGCATAGGTGTGGGCGTGAGTACATGTGTATGTATGTGTGCGCGCATAGAAATGTGATTGCGTATTTGCATGTGAGCCTTTATGACAAACTGCCATGACAAAATTAATACAAAAAATAATCCATTCTAAGGAATGGATGTGTAGTAGAAATAAAAAAATATATGGGTCTACTGAATCACTAGAATCTATTTCCATTGAGGGATAGATCTGGAAAACAAAGACCAATTTATTTACTTATCCTACACAGTCAGATAAAGTTTATGAATGGGAAATATCAGCGAAGTCTTCAGAAGAAATAATTTTCCCTATGATGAGTATTGAGCGGAAATTAGTTGCTATAAAAATGTCGAGAAAACCGGTTGGGACTGTTCACACTTATGCGCTAGCATTACTCCATGTATGAGTGAAACCATCAGTAATTGTTTGTATCTATGTAAAAGGTTTCTTTAATTTGATAATTAAATACTGTCTGATGTTTGTCTGCATATTTGTGTTCATCGTTGATTTTTTATTTGCTAATGCCCTTACGCTTTTTCCCAATTTGCGTTCGATAATATTATTCGATCGATGTATATAATCGATTTGAATAATTGAAATACCATCAACCATGTAGCCGAAGCTATTTATACTGGTTTATCGCTATAATAGTCAGTTCTGGGCCTATTGTGGAGATCCCCTCTTGTTTATCCCTATACTGGCCAAGTCTGGGCTTATTGTGGAAATCCCTACAGGTTTATCCCTATAATGGCCAAGTCGGGTCCTTTTGTGGAAATTCCTACTACGGAAAGCACTAGGAAAGCCCTGAAAGGCCCTTATTTTTATTAGGGATGCTCTATCAGTTTTCCGCACGGATTACTTACGCGATTAGAGCTTACTTACGCGTTTTACGTTTTGGCAAAGACGGGAGATAAGAGGCAAGCGCAGTGTGGAGTAATTTCAAAAAGTCCGCGCTTTTGAATGTTTATCTCTTCCTTGCTAGACGGTGGCGGCGCTTTTTTTTCGTCTTACTCGTGCCATTCGCGTTTCGCGCTTTTTCACTTGTGGGCAAATGACGGGCGAGCCGAAATAAGACTGCAGGTATCTCGTCATTTTACCCTCGTTTGGTGCTTTTCTTTGTATTTTTTTCGTAGGTTCGCGGTTGCGGAACCACCGGCTCTGATTGTGCTTTTTCTCGTACGCTACCGTTCTCTCCTTTTCTCTTTCTCTCTTGCCCCTCTGGCCTTACCCTCTCGTCAATGAATGAAGCCACTTTGAAACTGCGCCGAGCTTTCTCAAGCAAGCTTGCGTCTAAAAAGTATCTCTCGTATGCCTGCTTAAGGTAGTTCTGTAGGTACACGTATGAGCCAAAAGTTTCGGTCGAAGCCTATAGTGACATCCAATGGCTATACGATGCTGTTGGTTGTGAGTTTTGACAGAGCTTTTGTCCTCTATATGTCCCACACATTCGCACCTCATGCATAGACCGGTCTCATACTCGCATAGAGAGCGGCGCTGTAATCGTGGCAACAGCGCAATTTTCCTGCAGTCATAGCGTTGAGCTTCCTACGATCCATCTGTTGCGAAACATTTTATATAAATAAAAAAAGCGTGAAAATGTCAATCCAAAGGCGATACAAAGGAAAGTTTACGAGAAAAAAGGCGCTTGCTAAAAGACTGAAAGCTGGGGCAGCCATGTGTCAAGCAAATGCGGCTAAACGCGATGAGAATAACCATAACCTCAACGATCAGCAACAAAAAGTCGCTGTCGAAGGACGTCGGATCGTGGATTTACATCTTGCTGACAGTTTTAATTGTATTCGCAGTAACAAAAACAAATACATGCATAAATTCAAGAAATTAAATTTGTTTGCAGAATAAATTTGTTTCACATCCGTCTCAAAATTACTAGAACTTGGGGGAAAAAAAATACGCTTCGAGTTCCCAGACCACGCGCCGATCAGCTGGCTGCAGCGTACACTGTTGCCATTCCGTTACAGATGGTTGGGTCCGAGTTCGGTGTGGAATAAAATTACCACTTTTCATAAGTCGATATCTCCAAAACTAAACAGTCGAAGTTTGTCATTTTTTTCAAAATCAATCCCACAATAGTACTGCGTACACGTGCATTTTTATTTTAAAATCGTAAGATCCGTTTAGAACCTATATCGAGAAATGCGAGCAAACTCCTATCGGTTTACGTGTTAGGTATAGGGATCGCGTAAAAAAATACCCATATTCAATTGCAATTATCTCATGAACTAAATGGTGAATCGAATTGAATTTTTGGGCATCAGTCCATGAAGGTCATATCTACACCATACTTAGATTTCAGCTAATTTCTAAGATTTGACAAAAAATACAGAACTATCTTAACGGGGTTAACTTCTCTGGAAGCCCAATTTGAAGGGTCAGAATGATGCATTTTTTTCTAAGAACACATTGGTTGGAATAAATTATTTTTTTCCCAGCATGTTGTACACATGTTTGTGGTTACAATGTAATTTTTTCGGATGAAAATGTTTTAAAGTGTTCGTGGTGCTGCAGTTGGCGTTGCAGTCCTCCTGAATCTGAATCTGAAACGAAAACAAAAAATGTTTTCTTCAAATATATCCAACCGGCTATGGGTTCACGATCCACTTTTCGAAATTTCGAAAAATACGAAAAATTACCATTCTCCAAGGAAAACTTAATTTTTCTCTTGAAAAAAAGCATGCTGAAGTCATTGTTATTTAACAAATGGTTCATCCAATTAAAAAATGCTATCGTGAACCGAAAATGACTACTCTTTGAACGCTAACTGTGCAAATTCAAGTCAATAGTGTGGAGTTACTCAAGACATCAATCCCGCCGTGTCAAGACATGTAGTTTCGAGATAGTCGCGTTCAAAGTTTTGGTACATATTTTACACGATCCCGAGTAGAAATATTGTCAGGCTGGCCTGATATTTGATCTGCGCCTGATCACCTTGTAGTACGAAGGCCTTACTTAAGTTTGCCTTAATTTGCCTGATCAAGCTGGGGTCAGGCGGTGGTCGAGCAACCGGACTTACGGCTTACTTCAATTCGCCTGACCCGGCTAGCTTCAGGCGACGTCAAGCAACTGGACTTACGGCTTACCTCAATTCGCCTGATCCAGCTAATTTCAAGCAATCATCATGTAACTGGACTTCTACGGTTTGGCGCTAAAAACGTGCCTAACCTCATCTTCTCACATGATACACAGACACGAGAGGAGCACGAGACATATTATTAATCACTTTATACATTTTTACATATAACGTGTACGTTGTGAATAATATGGACAAACACAATCGGAAGAAAATTGCGCAACGACTGCGTCTGCGTGAATAGCGGGCTCTAAATAAGGGAAGAAACGAAGAAATAATACAGCAGCAGGTTAGTATAACAATTAATTTTTTTCAAAGACTTACAATTCTTAAATCTATAAATATAAATTGGATTAAATCTGACTATAAATTAACCATACGCCAAATTATATATGCATTGGTTGAAATATTTATTATGATATATTTGACAGATCCGGAACAGATCCTCTCAGCGAGGAACAGTTCGAAATTCTTGAGGATTGGCATGTGTTGGCGCTACCACTATGTAAGTAGATTTATATTTGTTTTGTGTATCGCTTTTATTTTCCTTACTTGGTCCGTCTCCTTTGTCAGAGGAAAAAAAGAGACAGCGTAGGCCAAGCAAATAATGGTAAGCTGACAGCGTAGTTCAATCTGATAAATGTTTTGCCATCGGTGCTGATTAGCCCGGAGAGCGTAGGCTAACCGAATAATGATAAGTTAACTGCGCAGTTCAGTAATTCCATCGGTGCAAGTTAGCCCATAAGAAATGCACTTGGGATGGACATTACATTCACTGAACTGACTACACTGTCAACTTACCATTATTTGGTTGGCCTTCGCTGTACGGGCCCGGACAGCCTAGGCTAACCGAATAATGATAAGTTGACTGCGTAGTTCAGTTAAGTGGAAGTAAGTCCAGCGGTGCAAGTTAGCCCATGAGAAATGCACTTCGGATGGACATTACATTCACTGAACTGCACTACGCTGTCAACTTACCATTATTTGGTTGGTCTTTGCTGTACGGGCTCTCCTGCTTCGATTCTAATTTTCATTAAAAAATGACCGCTCGCAGCTTTTGCAACAATTTTTTTTCTTCTTTAAAGTAGATAATTGGATGGTGAGAAAAAGGGAAAAAAATAGAGCTCAAATTTGTGCCACCCTAATAAAATAATGTGCATACCTTATATAGATATATATGTAGACATTGAATTCTAAGCGGGATACACATTTTCGTATTTTTCAGTGGCTGTCATTTCGAAATATAGGGAACACGGAATAGAAGTTCTTTCGAAGCAAATTGGACAAGCCGTTGGAGCGGTATCAAGGCCTGATTAATTCAGCAAAAGACTGGGACAAGTTTCGAGCGTCGCGTAAAAAAAACGAACAGAACGCCCAATGTAACGTTTCCTTCAAACGTCTGGTCATAAAAACGTTGGGCTCGGTTTACTTTATTCACGAAGTTTCTTAAGTTTTTGTTTAAAAAATATATTAGTTTATTTCGGGATGATAAGTGGAATATAATACAGAGATATATCTTAGTTTATTTCAAGTTTTTGTTCTATTACAAATACAAGAAAAATGATGTTTGTTTTCCACATAGATACATGTGAAAAATATATGTGATAGATTTTATATTAAGATTAAAAAATAAACGATCAGCGTTATTTATAAAGTGGTGCCTTTTTCTCTTTTGTGTATGCGTTGTATTTTTTATTTCAGAAATAAATCGGTCATCCTGAGCCGTAAAATATCATATGATTTTTCACTTTGATCAAGCCGTGAAAAATTAAGCTCTTATCAGGCCTTAATTTTTTACGCTGATCAGGCCTTGATCTTTTACACTGATCAGGCCTTGATTTTTTACCCTGATCAGGCCTTGATAGTTTACCCTGATCAGGCCTTGATTTTTTACCCTGATCAGACGGAAGTCAGGGATTGTGTTTCAAGAATGATCAGGGCTTGATAAAAAATTCTGATCAAGGCTGAAAAAAGAAATCAGGATGCCTGATCAGGTGTTTATTGTAGCTGGAGCAAGATTTCTACTCGGGATCTTGTGAAATATTGCCGTTTTACCGCTAGTCAGCGATTCCGGCAGCATATAAGTTCTCTTAAAATATTCTTGAATGTTCACACTATAACAATGTGCGAAAAAAAACGATTTTTTGAAGTTTCCAGGGAGGGATACCCCCTTAAAAAAAAGACAACATCGCCATTACTATTTGCCACGGGGTTAGCTATCCTTGACCTCGACTCAAATTGTACCCTGCGGCAATTCACCCGCCTACTTAAAGTGTCACTCATTTAGTGGCATCGGGCGCGCACGAATCGCGGAAGTGGTACCGAGTGGTGTAATTTTAAACCGTTCCGCATATGCTAACTCATTTCCTAATAAGGAACATCACTTAAGTATCCGCCTTCGATTTTGTTGAAACTCGTATATGTGATAAAGCATTTTTAATCGGCGGAAAACGGCTTTAAGGGAGGACAACACCTCTTAAAGAAAGGCGTACCACACCTTTATTGTTTTTTTTTTTTCAAAACTTCTATTGTGGACTTTTCATCGCTTTATATTGGAAGAATTTTGGTTTTTGTTTCGTTCAAATCGGTGGACTGCTTGTGTGTAAAGCTGCAAAATCACCCCTCAACGCGCCTTCATTTGAGGGTTAGTTTCCTCCCTTAAAACTGTTTTTTCGCCGATAAAAGAAATAACCGTCTGGTAGTTTTTAATGCTAGCAGGAGCATCGCTAAGAAAAGGCGTCTTGCGGTGAGCACGATATCTCTGGACTGGATCATCTAAAATGACAAAAACCAAAAATGTTTCGTTAATATAATGGATTATCTTGTAATTGATCGAAGGAATAAGCAAAATAATAATATTTGACAAAATGTCGGATTCTAAAAAAAATATATTTTTGACAAAAATTTAGGCCTCAAATTGTTTATAAAATGAAAAATATTTATCGGCGAGAAAAAACATTTCGATTAATTACTAAAAAATATACTTGAAAAGATTGTGTTAAGGGGTTACCCCCACTTGTGATTTTGAAAAAATCGATTTTTTTTATTGCATTTTTTTGAAGTGCAATTTGAAGTGCAGTTTTTTTTTTGATGCCCGGAATAGATGACTCTATGTAAGTTTACAAAAAAATATTTTCTTCGTGTAAACTGAAATTGAAACTTTAAACGCGTTTTTCTCAAAATGGCATTTCTGAAGTCGATGACCAAGATTACTCGAACACTAATGAACCGATCTTCTTGAAATTTTGCAGGCTTATTTAATACATAAAAATGTAGTCTTTAATCGTTCGATTTTTTTCGTTAAAATCGAACCATTAACTTTAACTGTCCGCCATTTTGTGAAAAATGAATATTTTTTAAAATCCTTCGATTAAAGACTAGTTTATACTTATATTTGACTAAATCCATCCGCATTTTTTTTTTTTCAGATGATCCACTTCGCCGCAATGTTGGTCACCGCAAACCGTGTATATAAAAACATTATTTCGTTGACGGCCATTTGCCACTAAACAATGTAATATTTTTCAATAAAAAAATTACTGAAAGTTCTTCAAGATGTGTTCTTTAAGATGGTATATTGATCGATTAAAAAAGTTTTGTAGTTTTCTTTAAAAAAATTCATGAAAAAGGTCTTTTTTTGCGCTACAAGTGGGGGTAACGCCTTAAAATTTGAGACTGATCGGTTCAGCCGTTTCCGAGAAAACTTGCTCACCGACTTTAAAAATACAGTTTTGAGAAAAACGCGTTTAAAGTTTCAAAAGCTCTTCCGAACACTCTGACACGCCATTACAAATGTGCGTGTAACTGCGAGAATATTCGCCGGATCTACAAGAAATTTTCTGTGTGTGTACTTATATATATGTACATTACGAAAATAAAATTTAAAAAAAATCGATTTTTCGAGAATTTTTAACTGTATATAACCCCTTAAAACATGCCTTTAGCCCTGATACATAATACAAGATTTTTTTGCCAATCGATCGGACTTTACGATCGTCACGAAATACACGAATGATTTACTATACGTGTAAAAGGATGAAATTTTATTCCTCGAATAAAATACTGCATTGGACGTAGTACCCGCGCCAAGTAGTAAAAGTGTAAAATGGTCGGACAGGTCTCGAGTCCAGTTTCTGATTACAAAGTTCCATTCGATGTTCCAAAGTCTCGGAGGTTCTAAACGTTCGGACGATAGGATGAAAGTTTTACGGTGACAAAAGCTTTTTCGCTTTTCTCAAGGGACTGGAGAGGGAGCAAAAGAGAGAGAAGGCGTCCAGGAGAGATTGAAGGATTGAGTGAGATAAATCTTCCCAGGAGAGATGCGCTACTTGGGAGATAGTCTTCGCGGCAAAGTGCCCGAGGCATGTCTACCAAGCTACAGATGAGCCTGTTTCGCAAGAAAATGTACATAGTGCCAAACCGTGTGCGATGTAAATAGACGCACATACGAGAAAAAGTATGAGCATAATAAGATACTAATTTATGTATGCAGTGAGTGTATAAAATTACATACTAATACATGATTACTGTAATGCATACATAATTACTGATACCTACAGAAAAATGACCTTAAAACTCTGCTTACGGATGTATGAAAGTCCTACAGACATACTACAAAGACTTTTCGAATTATTCAAAATTTAGTAAATTCTTAATTATTTACTTAAAATCAAGTATGGAAGTCTTACAGACATACCACAATGACTTATTAAATTATTACAAATTTGCTAAGTCTTGAATTATTAAACTAGAATGCAGTTTAAATTATTTTGACCCTGCATGCGAAATGTTGGACTGATCGACTAGTCCGCTTAAGAATTTTAATACTTTAAATTCGCAATGGCCTTGCATGTCTGCTTACGGGACTTTTTTTAACTACCGAGTAAGGCGACACTAATCATGGTGAAAAAATATTTCATAGAAATGCAAAATGTCCTTGATTTATTTTGGTAATTTATATGTGAGAGAATCTTTTTAGAAAATGGCCCAATCATTTATTACATAATTGTACTTTAATTAATCGTAACTGACCGTTATTACGGCTCACTTTTGTACGCAGAATTCTAGTAAGCCGAACGAACAATCGTTTGACTTTCCCATACATCTTTACTTACATATACATTTAGGCCTTACCCCCACTTGTAGCGCAAAAAAGGGCCTTTTTCATGAATTTTTTTAAAGAAAACTACAAAACTTTTTTAATCGATCAATATACCATCTTAAAGAACACATCTTGAAGAACTTTCAGAAATTTTTTTATTGAAAAATATTACATTGTTTAGTGGCAAATGGCCGTCAATGAAATAATGTTTTTACATACACGGTTTGCGGTGACCAACATTGCGGCGAAGTGGATCATCTGAAAAAAAAATGCGGATGGATTTAGTCAAATATAAGTATAAACTAGTCTTTAATCGAAGGATTTTAAAAAATATTCATTTTTCACAAAATGGCGGACAGTCAAAGTTAATGGTTCGATTTTAACAAAAAAAAAACGGCCGTTTTTTGGCTATAAAGAGGCCATTTTTTTCGAAAAAAAAAAATCGAACGATTAAAGACTACATTTTTATGTATTAAATAAGCCTGCAAAATTTGAAGAAGATCGGTTCATTAGTGTTCGAGTAATCTTGGTCACCGACTTCAGAAATGCCGTTTTGAGAAAAACGCGTTTAAAGTTTCAATTTCAGTTTACACGAAGAAAATATTTTTTTTTTGTAAACTTACATAGAGTCATCTATTCCGGGCCCATACAGAAGTATGGGCCCGGATACTTGTACTTCAAAAAAATGCAATAAAAAAAATCGATTTTTTCAAAATCGCAAGTGGGGATAACCCCTTAATGGCCCATAATATTTCAAGATCGTACCAAAATCTATTATAAATTTTTTTCATTCCAGAATATTTTGGCACCAATATGTAAGCTTTTCGTTGGAACGATATTTGTACAGTTGTAAACTAATATGAGAATGAATTCATACATTTATACTAATAGTAAAAAATGGTCGGGTTTTGTTCTTTTTCCTACTACATATGTGTCTGTGCATTCTGGCTCTTTTGAGAGCGACCTTCAACGCTTTTTTGAACGAATCGTAGATTCGGGCAGTAAAAATACCTCAATACATCCAAAAGTAATTTCAAAGGCATCCGTGTTTATATTAGGTGTAGTAAAAAGGAATCCATTATTTTTGCCTTCAATTTCATGCAAAAATAATGGATTTCTTTTCACTACACCTAATATAATGTTCAGTATGGAGAAAATTGAATGTTATCACGATTTTTAAACCCGTAATACTTCGTTCATAATTCGATAACTGGGCTTGAAACTGTACCAGTATACTGGGATATATATTTTCACTTGATTATAGACGAAAATCAGTTAACTGTTGAATATTCGGGTTCGTGAGAGGAATAACTTAAAAGCAATTGGGGTCATGTAGACTGGTATAAGTATTTATTTTATCGTCTAACCATTGGCGACTGATCCTCTCAAACCTATTGTTTCAACTTTCGACAAAAATCTAACAAGGAACAACATTTAAGTGTCCGCCGTCGATTTTGTTGAAACTCATATATGTGATGAAGCATTGAAAACTATTAGACACGTATTTTTTTAATCTACGAAAAGAGGGGAAACCACCCCTCAAAGAAAGGCGTATCGAGGGTTGGTTTTGCAGTTTCACCCACAAGCAGTCCACCGATATGAATGAAACAAAAACCAAAATTCTTCTAACGTAAAACAATGAAAGATCCACTATAGAATAGGTGAAAAAAAAATTAATTAAGGGGTGACACGCCTTTCTTTGAGGGATCGTTTCCCCCCCTTAAAAATGTTTTTCCGTAGATAAAAAAATACGTGTCTAATAGTTTTCGATGCTTTATCATATATATGAGTTTCGACAAATTCGGAGGCGGACACTTAACGGGGTCGTCTAGTGTGAAGGCCGTTTTTTAATGCTCTTTTGGGGATTTTTTTTTTTGACAAACCGTTAATATAAAATAATTCATAAAATGTATATAATTTTTATTAACATTTAAACAAACTTTGTGAATTTTTTGAAGTCATTATATAGAATATAGTCGGAGATACACCGCCCAACAGGAACACACATATAAAATGAGGTGCTCCACTGCTGCCATGATTGCGGTCGCTCTGCTTATCTGAAATCAAAAAACCAAACGCACTTTTAATCGTGAGACTTGAGGCTCTACATGGAACTAAAATAAAGTTAGAATTCCAAAAAAAATAATTTCTTTTTACGCTTTACAAAAAAATTCTATTTTTCGTATTTTTTGGGGTCTATGTAGCTGATGAAAAGAAAACTAACGAAGCAATCTTAATTATTTTAGTTCAACTTGTAGTTATATATGTACTAAAGATGCTGCATAAATTTCAGCAGAATCAACCAAATAGTTTTTTAGATATCGTGGCAGCAGTTTGAAAAAAACGTGTTTTGAGAAAAACGCGTTTGAAAGTTGTATATAATTCATAATAATAAAATGGTCTCACCATCAATCTGCCATGTCTGGACCATAGAGTACACCTTCCTCTTCTTCAAAGAAGTCATGCAAGGCCGTTTTCTCTTCTTTTGATCCGACACACTAGACGACACCCTTAAATGATGTTCCTTGTAAGGCATTTACGTCAGAGTGCAGTTGGTCATTTATGTATTATTTAAGGGGCTATACAAGTGTGAGCGCTGAAAATTTGGGTGATTTTCGGAATTTTTTTGAAGAAAAGTACTCAATTAAATGTTTTGGGAAATTAAAAATATATTTAGCTATATTTGACCGATATTACATAATTTTTTTATAGAAAAATATTGAGATCCAAGCGACTTATGCGCTGCCTTGGAGGCGCCAAAAAAAAAGTTCCTCCACTGCTGACATGATTCCGGCCGATTGAGTAGCTGAAACCGAAAAAGGAAAAAATGTCGTCAAACTGAAAGGTATTTCCTGTACAATGACGTAGGATTTTCGAAAAATATCAAAATCTAACAAAATGGCGTAGTTACAAAAAAAGACTGTTTTGTTGCTTTTCTTGCCTATAGAATAGTCGTTTTTTTTAATGCCAAATCGTCAATTTTCATCCAATCAGAAATATCCAAAAATATCCAAATTTCAAGTCAATCGTATAATTGCTCTTTGAGTTGCAATGTCAGCAAATTTGAAAAATCTCATTTCATATTCTTGAAAGTATCAAAATCTCATCTCATATTCTTAAAAGTATTACCTGTCGGAAAAAGTAAAAAAAATCGATTTTTTGAAAGTGTCCCACTAGTGTAGCCCCTTAACAATGCACTTTGTAACGATAACAAAAGTAAAAAATATCGTGACGTAAATACGTGCACAGACGAGAAAAATGAAATATGCTTCTCCTGCGAGAACTCAAAAAGATCGTACAACATGTGTATGATTCGGCTAGGTATTGAGGCATCTAGATTTTCCTTTCGAACGGCACTTTTCGGACCACCCCATATTCGTGCATGTTGACGAAGATCTTGTTACCAGAAAGTCTATAACATCTGTACACGTACTTTACACATCACAGATTCACTTCGAAGAAGATTCAGAAAAGCTAAGACGGAAGTTACCCTAAGCATCCACCGATACTTCGACCGGAGCATGCTTCAATTGCCGTTCCCTTCAGCATTGCCATTCTCGTCGTTATTGCGTATAATGGAGTAGATCCCCTGTCGTTTATAAACGTGCCTTTAACCCTCGACATCGTCCTGATCGGGGAAGACCTCTAACAAGCGTCAGAACTCGCTAGTCTGGAATTGGTAAGGTGTCCCGTGAGCGTCGCGATACGTCCCGAAGGACGCCATTGAAGCTTGAAACGTAACGATTACTTCATACTATATAGAAATACACACTCCCGTATTTATACGTACAGGGTGTCCTGCTATGAATGGATAATCCTGCAACTGTCGATAGGTCGGATCATGTCCTACTTTATGCTGGAATTTCAATTTAGTAAAAGTTCCACGGTTTTCGAGCTTTGGGCTTTATGCTATTTAAAAAAAATTATCTGCTTTTGGTTTTTCTCGTGCAATTTCTACAAATGACATGAATCGCAGTAACTAAGCATCTTCTTAAGGCGGGATATACATTTACAACGATAAAAAAATCGATTCCTTTTTTCCCTTTAAACGATAGAACTATACATGTAGAATATTTTCCCAAAATTTCAAAGCGAAATTCGAACAACTTCAAACGTTACAGCCCGTCACGCTGTGCCTCACCGCTCGAATTCGGAGCGGGCGTGAACTTCAGACGCGTTTTTTCTCAAAACTGCATTATCGAAATTGGCGTGCAGGATTACTGAAAAACTATTAAGCCGATTGAGTTGAAACTTGGTAGAAATATTGATATTGGTACCTCCTACTTGACGAGAATTGGTTTCCAAAAATTGAAAAAAAAGCAACTTTTTTAATCCTCATTTTACAGAAATGTTGTGTGAAATGTTGATTTTTTGTTGTAAATGCGTGCCATTTTCTTACATTTGCATTTTCTTCATTTTAGTTATCGTCACATAGAAACTATACATATTCTCACTGAAAAAGTGATTGAACGTTTTTGGAAATCAAAGTCTACAGGAAGCTAGACTGCACGCCGATTCGCAACTCCCGCGGCGACCTTGCTGTAACGCTCTGCCACAGCTCCGCCATTTTGATGATGAATTAATTTAAAAAAATTGTTTTGTATACTTAAATACACTATTAAAGTATTCCCAAAGTTTGATAATTGTAGAATAATTATTTCTTAGTTTAAAAAATCCCTCAATATTGCTTATTTTTTACTGTCTAAATGTACATCCCGCCTTAGAGTAATTGGCACGATATGCGTAGTACATTTTTTGACACCGCAGGCTATCGAAGTCAGATGTTCGAATTGGTTTGTATGAAAATTCTGCATAAGATCTTTTTTCATAAAGTTTTGTTACATTCAAGGTTGAAAAGAAGAGCTTTCTAGATAAAACAAATAAACGAGAGTATTTTTAAAAAACCGGGTTCAAAAAAGTTATCATTTGTAGAAATGACATGCGAAAAACCAAAAGCAGATGATTTTTATCTCGAAAACCGTGGGACTTTTACTGAACTGAAATTCCAGCATAAAGTAGGACATGATCGGACCTATCGACAGTTGCAAGATTATCCATTCATAACAGGACACCCTTTATATATATTTATATATATAATACACACGTAAATGGAGAGGCCTGAGTGCAATATACTCGAGGCGTACATATGTACCAAGAACTTCTGGTATATACCATCGACGTCTCGTACCGGTTTCGATACTCATGATAAGACTCCTACACCTCCTAATGCGTTACCAACAAACTTGGTTGCTCGTTAAAAGTTAACCGATGCGCCAAAAGTCCCTCATCTCTGCCGACTTACATCACGTATCGCCTGTGACGTAGAAGATCATTGAACGAAGGCACATTCAATCGACAATTCGGCTCAGAAGCGCGAAGCCGGAAAACCGAAGACACGAGGCACGTAACTGACGAAACGCAAGAAGTTTTTTTCAAGCTCGCAAGCTCAATGCAATTTTTTTGTCGCTGCAGTCTCGATCGTGGGCGATTTTATCCTGAACGATAGGATGACGGCTAATGGCTTAGTGGAGGAGGAGAAAAGATGACACGTAGGAGGCAAACGTTTGGAGAGCAGTCGTCTTGAAAAACCGGTTGTTCAATCACTCGATAAATTGAAATTGTCGGGATCATTTTGTGATCGCTTTTAGCATTACGAAGCTTGTTCAATGACTGACAATTTTAGATGCCACGACATTTTAGTCACCATATGTCAGATAATGTTGTTTGAAAATGAGAAAAAAGTGAACAATCGCTAAGACCCTCAAATTTTACGATTTTATGATCTTCTTGTCATATACAAGAAAATGCTAATAATTGATTAATACGGTACATTGGAATATTTTGAGTTATATTATGTTTTACAAAAAATGACAGAAATCGGCGTTTTCAAAAAGGTTACCTATAATTTGATATCCGATATAAGGGCCTAAACTCCGTGTTTCTTGAATCTGATATGAGGGGACCATTTTTATATGAAATAAAACAAAACGTTTGTTTCAACCTTGTAATTATTATCAAACATCCGGTCTTTATGAGTTAATTTTTGATTAGGTAGGAACATTTTGGCACAAACGGATATCTAATATGAGGCTCGATTGAATATCCGATATTAAGATTTGACACGGCCGAATATTAACAGTAATATTTTTGTACATATTGCTATTTTTCCGAACATTATATATTTATCAAGTAAAATAAATGTTACAGTACATCAAAAATAACAAAACCATAAATCACTCGTACTTACCTAAATGAAAATAACACTTTTTGACACGAAAAACATGTTTTCACTTCGACGAAAAGTAACATCCGTTCACTATTGTGCCATTTTTGTTGCTAGGAAATAAAAAAATTGCGGTGGCGACATCTTACGCCTAGTGATTAGTGTATAAAATCAAAAACAGATGTCGCTACAGGAAAACCCGACATAGTCCACTATCCGATATTAATCAGATAGCCGATATATGGCGCTTCTCCCCTACTAAAGAATCGGTCCCGCGATCATTAGCTCATTAGATCATTAGGATCATCAGATCATTAGGATTAGCGGATTTTTCCGACGAAGTGGCATTTGCAAATCGTATCGTCACAATTATTCCACATTCCAGTTGGTTGCAGGATCTTTCACTGTTTCCCTTGGTTTGGATTTTCGTTGATGCCCTGCGTTAACGACCAACTGGCTAACGACTAGAACCAAAATGGATAAAAAAATACAACAAAAAACAATATTTTCGCGAATGACCGATGAATGGGAAATTCATATCGTTAGCTTTCTTTTTTTTTATCGAAACATGGCTTTGTCTCGATCAGTTCTGTATCCAGTGCTCGTCAAGGATTATTCGGTAGCAAGTTACTAATTACTCGATGCCCGCGTATCTACCCGATAGGTGACCCGGCACTCAGTGACTATTGAGTTTTTTCACCCGCGTGTTCAATGTCTCGGGGAGTTTACTCGTATGTACGTATGTACAATGCCAAAAAACATTCATTGATCCAATATCATTGGTGTTATTGAGTGAAATTTCGTCGATTCAATTGTAAAATTGTTGGTGTAAATAATGGGATTTATTAGTCCAAACAAAACGCTGTTGACTTTAACAACAAGATAAAATCGAAAGTTTTTTTTTTCTTTCAAAATATATATTGTTAGCCCAGAACAATATATTATTGAAACGATCTAAAAAATTATCGCAAACGAATTATATAGTTTTGAATGCATTTTCTGCAACGAACAAAAAAGCGCCTCAATTTATAACATGAATATTGTTGACTGGAGTACACAAGAAAAATTGAATTTCGCTCGTTTGATTCAGATAAAATTTCTATTGAGTAAATATGTTATTTTATTTTTTTCACCATATCCTATATTGATTTTTAAGTACATTATTCGTTAAAATATTAATATTTTATTTTTATTGAAAAATATTAAGCAAATGTCTGAATTGGTTAAAAAATTATGCGAAAATAAAATGTTTCTTGCGCATTTGGTTGAAAAAATTCAACAAAATCATGGCCGAGCGCCACCGAAATTATAGGTGTCAGGAAACTCGTAGTTCTCGGAGTAACCGCTACAAGCCGCACGCGCGCTCGTTTCTCGTAAGGGTAGCGCGAACCGAAAATCTAAAACGCTGGAGAAACCCTAAAGAGTATCGCTTCTTGGCCTGTAGCTATAAGATCAAAGTGTAGTATCTGTTCTTATCAGTTGAATATCTGATATTCTCTCTATGGATATTCCATTGGATATCTGATATTCGCTCCACTATTATCGTGGATGATCATTTTAATGCTCACATTTTATTTAAGATCTAAAAAATGGATAAACTTTAAATTATTAATATATTCTTTTGATTGCAATGAACATTTGTTTCATTGAATATTATATTTTTTACTACCGTAGACTGAATGCGTTGCCACAGATGACACATGCACTTTGTGGCAAAAAAATACCATTATTTCGGGTTCATAATGTTCATATTTGAATCATGATATACAATTGTCTCTATCCCATACTAGTTGCATGATATTGCACTTTTTGTATTGTACGGAATACGAAAATGTTACGTCTAATGACATGTTCATTTTGATGTAGTAAAGAAATAATCCATTCTATTGATTATATTTTCGTACGAAATAAAAATTGTTGTAGCAATCGCTTAATTATTTCATCCATACATCTTCAGATTGTATGTAGAATGATTTCAATAGATCACATTTTATTTTAAGGCGTTACCCCCACTTGTAGCGCAAAAAAGGCTTTTTTCATGAATTTTTTTAAAGAAAACTACAAAACTTTTTTAATCGATCAATATACCATCTTAAAGAACACATCTTGAAGAACTTTCAGTAATTTTTTTAATGAAATATATTACATTGTTTAGTGGCAAATGGCCGTCAATGAAATAATGTTTTTATATACACGATTTGCGGTGACCAACATTGCGGCGAAGTGGATCATCTGAACAAAAAAATGCGGATGGATTTAGTCAAATATAAGTATAAACTAGTCTTTAATCGAAGGATTTTAAAAAATATTCATTTTTCACAAAATGGCGGACAGTCAAAGTTAATGGTTCGATTTTAACGAAAAAAAACGGCAGTTTTTTGGTTATAAAACGGCCATTTTTTTCCGAAAAAAAAATCGAACGATTAAAGACTACATTTTTATGTATTAAATAAGCCTACACACTTTCAAGAAGATCGGTTCATTAGTGTTCGAGTAATCTTGGTCACCGACTTCAGAAATGCCATTTTGAGAAAAACGCGTTTAAAGTTTCAATTTCAGGTTACACGAAGAAAATAGTTTTTTGTAAATTTACATAGAGTCATCTATTCCGGGCCCATACTTCTGTATGGGCCCGGATACTTATACTTCAAAAAAAGCCAAAAAAAAAATCGATTTTTTCAATATCGCAAGTGGGGGTAACCCCTTAAGAATAATGGAGATATGGAGAGAACAGAAGACATTTTCAAATAAAATAATATGTTATTAAAATCAATCACATTTCCCAATATTGTATAGTATTGTAACAATGTCATATATCGGTGGCACTCCGTGATCAGACATTTATATGGGTCAACTAATGTATTTTTTTGATTCAATTGTTTTCTTTTCTCAGTGTAGAAACTGACAGATAGCGTAGTTACGAAAACGAAGAGCATCGGTACGCGATCCGGTAATTTCACGGGAAAATCAAGGAGAACGGTTATTAGATAGATACGTGAATCACGAGACGGGCTTCGACAAGCAACGGCGCAAGTTTGCTTTACGTATGAGTCCACCCGCCTCCGCTCCCACATGCAAGAGGGATTCCAATTAGGCGAGGCAAGCGCGGAATGCAAATTAACGATAATTCGATAACCGATGCGAAACGTATTATTCCGATGAAGGATCCCCCCAATTATTTATTATTCGCTTATCCACACCGAGCCTAATAGAAATGTACTGCAGCGAACGATTGCACCTCGTGAACCACCCACATTTCGAAGGCCTCAAACCTAATGGTCTATTCGAGTGTCCAGTGACTGTCATTAGTTAAATTTGTCATTTGTCATTAGTAAATAAGCTGGGAAAAGTAGACTGAGTTATCTGGCGCATTTATTATTGTTATTAATCATTATTACTAAACTCTTTTGCGGACTTATTATTCCAGATAACGCTGCAGTTTTTATCGTTGGAACGCAACGAACATTCCTTTGTTTTACTTTACGTCTTCATTGTTGAAGATCTAGAACAACGTTTTGCGAGTTTAGGTTGCATATATCTAAATAAGGAGCCAAACAAATGTTGAGGTTGTTATGGGGTTTACCGACTGTTAGCTTTCAAATAATCGTCATATTAAACGTACATTTTCGAACTATTTTTCTACATCGATTTGTAAAAGTATGCACTTTTGAACATTCGGCGATTACATTAAGGTAGTACGAGCGCGCAATCTTGATTTCTATAGATTTTGTTCAAATTTTAACCAGACGTGGTTCATATCATTATGCACGTTTGAGTGAAATTCCAGAACAGTCGGCTATTTAGATTGGGCGATAATGGGTTTTAAAATCGCAACTTTGAACACTGTAGGGTCTGCATTGAAATTTAGACGGTATAATTTTCCGTAAAAAATATTTGTCCCTTATAATAAGAAGACATATGGCAACACCGCAGAACAGTATTGTTCAATATTTCGAGAAAAAAATAATTGTCGTGTTCCTAAAGTTAAACATTTTGTCGTAAAAAATATTTGCATTATAAATATTAATATTTTATATTGTTTATGTTATCTTCATTAACAAATAAAAGTGTTGGTTCATTGATAACTAATTAAAAAATTTGTTCGATTAAAAATTACTTCCAAATAAAAATTTGTGTTGCAGTATTATTTTTAATATGCCGCACAAACTCACGTCATTGGATATGTGGAACGATGCGGTATTGCCGTATGTCTTCTTATTATAGGGGACAAATATTTTTTACGGAAAATTGTTCTGTCTAAATTTCAATGCAGACCCGGCAGTGTTAAAAGTTGCAATTTTAAAACCCATTACCTCCCGATCTAAATAGTCGACTGTTCTGAAATTTCACTCAAACATGCATAATGATATGAACAATGTCTGATTAAAATTTGAACAAAATCTATAGAAATCAAGATTGCGCGCTCGTACTACCTTAAGTGTTTTCATTACTTTGTACAATTGTTTTCTTTACCTTTTTCTCGCTCAATTAACGCGAAACAAATTGGCAACGTCGTAAATCGTGGTATATCATAATGCCCAGGTTGACAGAAGAGTCGCAACGTTACAGACATATGCGGCCTGTTCGTGACCTCGATATCGGCCCAAGGAGTTGTCAAAAATTGATATCGGTCCGAGTAAAAAAAGTTCCGCTGGAAAGAAAAAGTGTGTACTAAAGCTGTCTATAATCTCGAAGAAATCGAGAACTTTAATAATTTTCGGATATGCTAAAAAAAATTATGTATTAAAAAAAATCCGCGTTATTTTGTATTTGCCTAGAAAAGTCTAGAAATGTATAATTTCTGAACATAGTTATCAAATTAATATTAAGTCATTATTACTAATTAAGAGAATAAGTACCAATAATATCCGTTGTTAAGTATCCTGACCGAGTAGTTTGAGGTTCCCGGGAATAATTAAGGAATACAGTCTAATATTTTGTGTGCTTCATTTTCGCACAAATTCGCTATCAAAAAAATTGATAATTTTATAACGGCACTGTGAATCCTCATTTTCACGGTACCAAGGGTTAGTCCGATAACTAGTCGAACCGTACTTATTGTTCCAGCTCCGTGGTGACATTCACTCAGCAGATATTAAGGGGGGATTGTCTTTTTTTTCGCAAAATTTACCGCTTTTTGGGAATTTTTTTGTGAAGAAAGTATACAACGGAAAACTTGTGAAACATGGCATATAGTTTTAGTGATCTGTTTACTACATACAAAATTTTTTTTAAACAATTTCATAAAAAAATCCGCCTCCCACCCCCCTCGACGCGCGATGGTCCTTTTTTGATGGTGTGCACGATTACAGCCTTCACGTTCATCCTGCAACAAAAACCCAAAAAGCATTTTACTTTAGACACATATAGCTATCGTTCGATGAAGGGAAAAAAACAATTGACGATTTGGTGACGTTTTGAACTTGAAGTATCGATTTTTCGAAAAAACTTGATCGATTTTTTGTTATAAATAAAAAACTATTAAACGTATTGCTTTTTTGCTTTATCAAACGATAAAAGGATGTCAGCTGAGCATTCTGTCCAAATTTGAAGGCAATCGGTTGAATAGTTTTTGAGACATCGTGCACACCATCAAAAAAGGACCATCGCGCGTCGAGGGGGGTGGGAGGCGGATTTTTTGATGAAATTGTTTAAAAATTTTTTTGTATGTAGTAAACAGATCAATAAAACTATATGCCAAGTTTCACAAGTTTTCCGTTGTATACTTTCTTCACAAAAAAATTCCCAAAAAGCGGTAAATTTTGCGAAAAAAAAGACAATCCCCCCTTAATGATGTACTGAAAAATGATCGGGAGTTTTCCACAAGCGTAATGTTGTTAGCCCACGAAATACTTCGAGTTGCCGCTTTTTTTCTCTAAAAAACGGTACTGTGGATGGTATTCAAACTGTACAGGATGATCAGCAAAGAGGTTATAAAGGTCCAGGCATTTTTTAGGCCGGTGGTAACATGTTGACTCAGCCCCATAACAACCTTGAAGTGATATTCGTGGCTGAAATCTACCAAAGGGAATTTGAGAAATTGATTTAAAAAATCATTTTTACAGCATTCCAATGATGCAAACTCCAATTCCATTGTTCCAGAACTTACGAAGAAGGATCGAGGAAGACGTTTGCATTTTTTACACTTTTTTTATGTCATTCAACTTAGAGGTATACCTTCACATTATATTTCAACGTTCGTCTTTAGCTAAGGAAAAGCAAGAAATGTGGACAATGATACATAGCTCTAGGTATGGATCTTCCCAAGGTCTGCTTCGTTTCCCAATGGAATCCTCCACTTTGGAAGCATAGTCAATTATTTTCCACTGCTCCGACGCGGAGACGTCGTAAATTTCTACACATCATACTTTTCTCTCCGCTCATTTGTGACAGTAGAAATCGTACAACTTTACTTCTAATGTTAATCCGAAATTCTCATCGGTTAGAGTGCTCCCTGTCATGCGCAGACTTTCGCCCGGTAGCTCACTCGTCAGATCGTGAATTCCCATTCGTGCACCTGCAGCAATCCATTGCGAACGAGTGACACAACGAAAAAAAATCGAAAGAAAATACCAAAGAGCGAAATCCAAATCGCTACCCCAGTTTCCGAGCTGCAAATTCCGAGCAGCAAGCTGGTCTCGCTTTTTGTGGATCTTTTTCGCTACTCGCAAAGTTGCACGTCCATTCGTCGCTTCGTGTTCGCAAAATTCGCCGTAATCAATTTGTAATGCCATTCTATTCCGTTTGTTTCTCGATGGGAATTGCAGTGGAAAAATATGACGGCGAACAGCTCAATTTGACGAGAATAACGAGAAACGAGATGGGCGCTTATCTGTGCATCGCAACGAACGGAGTGCCGCCCACGGTCAGCAAAAGAATCACAGTCGACGTAGAGTGTGAGTAAATATGTACATTCATATTCCCTACAATCACTGTTATTTTGCTTGTCACATCATATCGACGCTGCTTACGAAAAGTAGCATGTTTCAGAAATCTTACGAAAACAAGCACGTTTGACATCACCGCGAAAACTAGCATGTTTCGGTTTTCGCCACGAAAACTGGCACCTTTCGATATTTAACGCGAAAACTAGCACGTTCTGGCTTTCACCACGAAAAGCAGCAGATTTCGATATTCACTGCGAAAATGAACATGTTTTGGTAACACTGGAATTGTTTCCGATTTTTCTTCCATGCTTTTTTACGCCTTGCCTCTATTTTTTTACTCCAATTCCTTTGACCACAACCAGCAATTTACGATTTTTTAGACCTCTCAAAAAATGTTAATTGGACTTCAATTAAAATTGCAAGTATTCGGGAAATATCCATTCAATCTTACGTCGATACAATCCACGTTAAATATAATTCTGACCAAGAAGGTCGAGAGATGAAAATCTTTAAAAAAAAAAAAAAACATCGACGATGTTCGAATGTTCCATTAAAACAGACATCAGATAAAAAATTGCCCCTCGCACCAAGAAAAAAAAAGATATACAGGCTACGCTTGACCGAGGTTTAATTCCAATCGAATATCAGCAAGATTTTTCAAACATATTCGACGATAACCATCTGCAAGATTACAGTAAATTTGTTGAATGATATTTTAAATAACGTAATTTTTTAATTGGAAAACACCAAAAATATTTCATTATATTTACAGTTTCGATATTATTTTTTTATCAAAATTACTACTATCGATTTTAATTAATAATTATTATCAAAATGTTATTAAAAGCAACGAGTATAAAATTAAAATGCCATTACGCAAAAAAATTGTCATATTTCTAAAATAATACTGACGGTTTATTTTTCCCGATTTTTACCTGAGCACGAAGGACTTTAAATTTTCACCAAAACTCTTTTTGATTAGATTGTACGAGCGATGAGATCCTTAAGGTTTCAAACTTACTCCTTTTACACTAGTTTTTACAGTAAACATCAAACAAGCTAGTTTTCGCAAGAACTTTGAACCGTGCTACTTTTCGTAAGCAGCGTCGATATGAAGTACGCTTCACTCTGTAATAAAATCATCCACCCTACAAAATAATTTGCAAAGCTTCGGGCGTGTAATCAGTGGATGACTAAAGTTGCAATGAAACCGACATTGGTAGATGTGCGATCGATGTGCGGCTTTGGTGACGCCCATGTCAAGCAGCGTCGGCCTGGGCCGATACGTGGATGGGTGACCGATTAACGTCTTGGCTTGCGCGCCATTTTGCGGGCAATTTAACTGAGATGCTAACAGAATCGCCACTGAAACTCTCAGCGAAATATGAGTGACTGTAAGAGCCAGGTTTTTCACAGTTTCCCCGTGCCCTTCTGCAAATGCGATACAGTAGGGGGCTGAGAAAAGGTGTCTGTGAGCAACACTCTGGGAGGTCCCTGAAGTAGAATAACAAGTGTAAGGGAAAGTGGAAGGGATGGGGTCGAAAAAACCCGAAGGGCCTTCAAAGGTACATTGGAGTATAAAGAAAAGACTCAATTAAATTTCACGGAAACCATCCGTAGAAACAACAACGAGGTTACACTACTTTTGTTCTCTTTTTCTTCAAGTTGGCGCATTTCCGATTTGTGCTGTATCAAATTAAAACATTGCGTTTGTGATCCTCTTTTGCTTTTAGGGGTTAGGCTACTCTAGAGGCCGAAAAAATAGGCTTTTTGGGGATTTTTTTCATCGAAACTATAAAATAAATCGAGATTACACAGAAGGGTGTTTATCATACTGTGACTGTATGCAACATTTTTTTAAGCGTTTAATTTCAAAATGGCGGCTGCGCAGCGTTTATCTCAAAACTGCATTTTTAAGTTGGCCGGAAACATACCTCAGACAATTTTCGACCGATTCACTTGAAATGCTGAACATATCTTGAAAAATACATTGTCTATGGAAGTACGTAGAATTTTTTTTTATATTGCATACTTCATTTGTTATCCGACGATTTTTTAGGAAAATTTTTGGAAAGTGAAAAATCCTACGTACATCCATAGACAATGTATTTTTCAAGATATATTCCATATTTCAAGTGAGTCGGTTGAAAACTGTCTGAGGTATGTTTCCGGCCAACTTAAAAAATGCAGTTTTGAAATAACCGCTGCACAGCCGGCATTTAAAATTAATCGCTTCAAAAAAATTATTGTATATAGTCACTGATATGTATGATAAACACCCTTTTTTATAATCTCGATTTATTTTGTAGTGTTTCTGAAAAAAATCCCCAAAAAGCCTTTTTTCGGCTTCTAGCGTGGCCTAAGGCCTTAATTTCCCAAACGTCTGGAGGAGCAAACAGCCACATTTTTCCATCTTCGCGCTGCTGTTTCGCAATATATAGCAACGATTTATCGCTCTATAGCCCGCGTATATATATATACATAAAAACGAATAGGTACATACCCTTACAGTTGCACATTTACCGTAAATGACCACAAACAAAACTGAAGAAAAGTCCAGAGGGAACGAAGACGCACAATATTGTAGTGTTTGAATTTCATCGCTTCTGCGTTCGCTGCTTGACCGTATACTCAGCTGCACACACACGTACGAAGGAAAGAGATGATGAAGGATGAGAAACACTATAACGCGATGCACACCAGCCCACGTTGCAAAAATCGCTTGCGTTGTCGCCAAGTTGGTATCGCACATGCACGAGGGAAAAAGTGAGGGCGAGAGAGGGTGAGGGATTCAAGGGTTGTAGAACCCTAGAAGGGAAAGCTTGGGAGCGGCAGTCGCTAAGGCCCAAGGGAAATACGGAAACCGCACTAGAGTCCCCGCGGCGTTGCCGGTCATTTTTCCCTTTTATGCGTTCCATTCGTTTGCGTCACTTCCTTCGCTTGCACTCGACCGGCATAACCACACGCACAGGCTCATAAAAATGCATAGTGCGCTATGCATATACGCATACGTGTATGGCGGTTAAAACAGGAGACGGATACACGTAGATTGTCCGTGTGTGCACCTATACAGTTAAAATCCCTTCATTTATACGGATATATAAGTATATATATATATATATATATCGCTGAACCCATGGAGCTTGGGGCCATGTGACCCGGCAAGCCGAACAAGGTCGAACGAGAATCGCGCAGCGCGCCATGTTCCATCTTGCCCCACCTGACGGGAAAATAGCTCTTCCGTGCTTCACCGTCACCTCAGATTCGCCGGAAAGCCACAAACGAATCCAAACGAGCTGGAGTCCATTTTACCCCAACTCCGGTACAATAGGTTTTTCCGACTTCTCAGTCAGTGCAGGCTCCGTGCAAGCGCCCTCTAGGCTCCCGTCTTACACACGGCTGCGGCAGGTACATGTTTACATAATAGGGCGAAAGATATATTCGAGGACTAGGCGTGTAGGTTTCCACGTCAGGGGGATCCGCTGATACACTGTCCTTTGAATATTTAGAAGGGGAGCACGACATATTTTATTCAAACGAGCGAGAAAGTACACAGGAGCAGTCTTCACCGACGATCCAACTAACACGAGCATGAATTCTCGACGCCCCATCCCCTATTGCCATCCTACTCCACAACGGGGTGCTCCAGCGTTCTCCCTCCCTCAAACGTACATTCTCACATATCGCCAACCATGTATGTACACCCCAAAATGGTCTATTTGTCCGAGTTCGCGGTATAAGCCAGGTTGTAACAACCCATGCGAAATATCTCCCATCCCAACGGTAAAATTCTTTCGTAAGGAAAACAACAACGCGAATTTACCATGGTCAGTGAACGTTACAATTATTCGTTCAATATGATGCAGCAATGCGCCGATGAATGCCGATGCCGGGGAAGGAATTGCTCGAGTCACGCTCAACTGGCAAATATTTCACTCGGTAGCGATCCACATGCTCTATGCACATATCTACTTAGCTGCATATATTTATTCATATATACATGCATAGGTAGCAGCCTCGTAAGCCCCCTCAACCCCACTCGGTAATATACCTATCGAAGCATTTCGTGCGAACCACGGGCTAGGCTTTCGGCAAATCTGTGGATTCCCATGATGACCCCTAATTAACGCATACTTTCACACAAGTCCTATCGAAACCGTGGCATGTCCACTCTGCTGCCCCTAGCAATCCTTCATTCCACACTCGCTCTTTTCTCTTCCATCGGCTGTTATTTTAACCACCGAGCTTGCATATATTGATTCAGACCGCACACTTTGAAGAGTCCTGCATGAAAAGCCAGGACACATCTACTACGTTTTACCCGACTGTTTTCGACTGCTGGTGAAAAAAAGACTTCTATGGTTATGCACATTGGTATCTACATTGGTTGATTGAAATGTGAGGGGACGTCGCCTCCGAATGGTGTAGGAGACCACTCCCCAATTTGGTAAAAAGAGTGAGCAATGTTGGTCTCATTGTAATGGCGCGTAAGTAGTCAATTTGGCCACGTGACTGTGCAATTCAGGTGCCACAGCTGCGTGGAAGATTTTATTGAGCCTTCCTATTCCAATACAGCATTGACATTCAAAATCGATCGTGAATTTGTACGGGTTGGTCGACTTTTACGACTTCTCCAAAAGTACGGACATTTTGCTCGTCATATAACGGAATTGGGGGACCAATCATATGATTCGGACGTAGATTCGTACAGATGCGGTTCACCAGCTATTTCAATGCTGCTTACCGAGACCCTCAGTCACCATTTATACCGGTTAGGTTTTTAAAAACCATTTAACCAAGACTAGAAAGAATAAATATCGGGTTCTGGTTGGATCCAATCATCTACAATGTCCTCTCCACGGGGTATTACAATCGGGATACAATCGGATATTGATAGGAATTCTATAGTTATGACCCTTAACAACACAGTCCTGGTATCGCAGTGGCGCGGGAATACGGTATGAACATCCACCAGATCCCAAGTCAATTTTGGTGGATTGCCGACTCATCCGTTTAAACGCGCTCCCACGGTGCGCTCATCATTCGAGTTACGTTTGACTGAGGACGCAAAAATTCGATAATTTGATTTTCACTGTACAGCTCCTGCTCCAATGCACCTACGATTCCCGCGCTACGTTCCGTACCCCAATGCATAATTGTAATGACGGAATGCACTTTTCATAACAGTCGATACATACGAAATATTCGATTAGTCAGTATCCGAAGAAACGTCCTAGCTGCTGCATCACTGGGTACACATTGATGAGCATTCAGTTTGATTACACCAGTATACAATTGTCATTGCATTAACCTTCTCGCCCGATAACCGTTGTCCAATATTCAATCGTTGATTGCATTGTGCGTTCTTTGTTAAAGTTTCCCCGATGATATGGGTACCCAATCAGCTGGTTGGGGCCCCGGCGGGAGCGAACGTGACGATCGACTGTCACACCGAGGCACATCCGCGGGCGATAAGTTATTGGAACTTCAACAAAACCATGGTGCTGTCAAACGACAAATACTCAACCGAGACGAACGAAAACAGTTACAGGACCCACATGCGGCTGACCATAAGGAATCTTGAAGTCAGTGACTTTGGCAGCTATCAATGTATCAGCAAGAATTCTCTCGGCGAAACCGAGGGATCCATCAGACTGTACGGTAAGATTCGTCGAAACGAATTAAAATCGAACCTACCTAAAGCGCACGAATGATACTCACTTTCATTGCGTCATCCACAAATACGACAATGATGAAAATCAAGTGAAAGAAGAGAGCCCCCAAGTACATTATGAATAACTGCTCGAAAGAAGTCATACGTATCAAGTAGAAGGAGAATGCTCGATTGTTTCAGAAATGCCAAAGCCGTCAGCGCAGCCCAAGGCCACGGAGATCAAGAGCAGCGCTAACAAAGAAGGTGAGCCGGATTATTCTTTATTATCATAGAAGTCTTCTCGCAAAATCCATGATGATAATAGATCCAAGTTGAAAATAAAAACGCGCTAATAAACCGGTCTCATCAAACCAGACAGTCAAAGTATTACATCCAGTATGATGCATATAATCGACAATGCGAATAAAGAGTAAATCTATGCTAAGGCAAAGTAGATAAGCATGACAGTAATCTAAGAGCACCAGCACAATATTTCCATCACATCGCCATGTGGCCACAAAAAAGCAGGGTTGCACCCACAGCCCCCAGTTTAAAAAAATTCGAGAACGATTGCTCTGAAATGGCAGCGCCTGGTACCTGATAGCGGAACCGAGATGTATTCCAAAATATATTGCCAAGGCTTTTCAATCTTGTGTACCCTTCGGATCGACCGAGATCACGTAACGGTATGTTATCCCTTAGAGCAAAACAACGTGCCCACCTAGACGATGCTTATACCAATGACAGAACTGTCGATAACCTTCTCAACGTACCCGTAAAAAAGCCCAAGATCAAGAGAACGTCTTTTTCTGCAATTCTCGACGTACGAAGCGAATTGGCATGTATCAATGTCATAACGTATTCAAAAAGTAATCGGGAGCACTTTCTTTCAAAAACATCAACCCAAACGACTGCAGCTGTTTCAATTGACAGCAATTTTAAATGGATCGGTAGAAGCACGCGTTCAACGATTACCCCACTTCATTTTGAATATGATGACGATCATCATCTGGGTAGCAGTGGTTACGCATCCTACAATGCGCTGTCGGGAAGTTGCCAGTGTTAAAAGTCTAGGTTGAGAGAGTATCTTACAATTGATGCCATCATTGATGAGCTGAGTGTAGATGATACCCATAACCCAACCGAGACCGGAATGCTACGCGTTCGCGGAACTCTGGATATGTTCCCTCGAGCGCCTAAGCCCCGACTCTGGGTTAAAGTTTGCCGTGCCATTCGCATTGCTCGCGACTCCAAGACACCACGATAATCTTGGGATACGAGTGTAACTGTTACAGAAACCAACAAAACCTCTATTTTCTGCTGAGGTACGCCTTCGTTGTATACGTATGTCGTCATATATACGTATGTTTGCTATACGGTTAAAGTAGCGTCTAGGAATAAATTTGGTCGAATTCCTAGGTCATGTCTCGAAGGTTTTCACGTTTCTACGCTCTTATATCGTACGTAGCGCAAAGGGGGGCGAGGTGGGGAGACACAACACGGAGGGAAAGCGTGGGATGGTGTGTGCGGTAGTCTAGATAGCGTGTAAAGGGTATGAGGTGGAAGCAAGCCATTCCCCAGGCCATTGCCGCGGAGGACCCATCCCTGCAGCGAAACCAATCTTAATACGCTGCATTATTAACGCGGCTGCACCACGGGATAACACCAGCGAACCTACTGTCGGGGGAGAACCAGGATGTAGCACGAGTAGCAACAGCCACGCCAGCAGCACTTCCTACCATCACACCAGCCACCGCCCAGACCTCCTCGGGTATTACCGTGTTATACCGGCTTCCAGCAGCGTCTTACAATTTTGCGCGACGTTCCATGCAGCACAACTCCGTCCCGGTAGTACCTTCCGTCTGTCCTGGGGTCCTGGATAACACAGGCAGTTTCTACGACCTGGCTCGGATGTTGCTACTGATACTGCCGCTTTTGGCTGCACACTCATTATTCTTTCAAGCAAATGCACCAATGGAAAGAGGGAGAATGGTGGAAGCAGCGCGATGGAGGGTAGAAACCGAGGAGCGAAAAATGTAAAGCTGGACAGGTAAAGGGGACAAAACGATTGCATCTGCCATCCCTACGAAGTGGTTGCCACATTGGTCGCCAGTTTTTATCGATACCTTCTCACACAATGCTCAAACGTGCCACGTATGTGTTGTCATCTTATGTTTCTTCCATCGAGATCGAGATCTCTGCATCCGTTCTTTTCTTCGAGATGCCTTTATATCACATCCGAAGGTTACGTCCTACCAGGTTTTGAAATGCCCCTGTATTTTCCATCGCTCGCAAATCTACAAGGGTGCTTAGGTTTTATGCAACGACATCCCGTGGCCGCGTTACACCATGTGGTAGTATCTGATTTCCGTATTTTGCACGATCACCTCATCTGGATGATCTCGTGAGCGATGCGCCATGAACGGTGAGATCAGAATGTAGTCGTCAATAGCGTGATTCTTCATTGAGCTGACGTCAAATCTATAATAGTATCTATAATAGTACGTTATCCTACATCACTACATCAGGGTGTGATCATTAGATGTCTTCTCAAAAACTAGCGAGTCAAACATCAGGTGTTTTGGAAAAAAAGATCCACCAATGTAGTTCTGATCCGTGGAGTCGCGCAATGTAATTCCCAGGTTAACACTTCGTTCGGCGGTCCTCGAGGAGCTCTGTGTCACAGTGACCTGTGCAGTGTGATGTTACTTGAGCTGTTTTTACTACTTTCCTTGTAGCACAGTCAGCGAAATTAACAGCAAAGACACCACGGGTCTCTTACGGTTACACATACTCCTTCTATGTTTATTTGCAGACTGAAGAAAGTCAGGCAACTGTAACAGTACACAGGTTTGCCTGCTTTAACCACATATGTGAGCTGAAATGCGCGTGACTTCGAGTTTTATCCTCGTTGCTCGGTTCACCCTTGAAGCAATCTTATTCTCCTACTGCACCTTTGAATTCTCACCCCCAAGTTTCCGTGTCTTCGTGACCAACAATAAAGGCAAGGATATGGGAAATTTTCGAATCTCTCTTACCTCAACATTGCTCGGGATATGTCCATGGATTCATGCTCGTGGATACGGAAACATCGACGGTCTCACATCGTCGTGCAGCTTAGCCGACTGACCTAATTAACTACATTTAAAATTCAATTACTAGCTGAACTCGGTGCATAGTCTAATGGCAACTGTACACTGAATCCAAAAGCTACGATATTGCATTGTGCAAATGAACCAACACTGCTTCGTGTGTGCCCGCAAGAGTTTTCTAACCTGTACCAGTCGAGGTCTCTGTGTGTGCGCGGTACTCTATTGTCGTTATCCGCGGAGCAAATCAACGCTGGGAAAAACTACGTAGAAGCCAATTTAGTTTCCGCATCGATTCGCCCTGTTTTGCCGTCACCTCCGTCCCCGTCGCTCCTTATTGGGTATTTTTCTTTGGTTAACGCGACTCAAACTGGTGGATTTGAGAAGTTAAGGTCATAAGTGATCCCCGGCGGGAAAGAGACGGATCGAGATACGAACGCTGCGCTTCTTTCTCTCATTACCCCCCCCCCCCCCGACTTTCTAGTTGACATTGGACCAACAAAGACGGCTAATTATGTCACCAATGGAACATCACCAAGCAAATGACAGATCGTCATGTAATCCAAATGACAGACCGTGTATGCAATCCAAAGTGAAGAACCATGGCAATAACCGACGGATTTTAAAGTCGACGATCAGGGATAATCCTGATTGGTCTTTCTTGGAGTCCGTGTGCTTTGTATCGAAATCCTTGGAATTCGTTTTAGTGATGATACTCGCCTGCTCGCGATCCCAATTATTATCAACTCCCGTGCAACTTGTCGTCAAGTTATCTCTCCAATTGGTGATAACACCGACCCTTTGCGACCTTCTCGACGGTGGATCCTTCGGATTATCCGTACTGGGTTATACTTCGTAACTCGGCAAATTGTTAGGTCCACAACTCCCGACCCGGGCACGTCCGAAACTAGTCCGTATGGTGTAATTTCCCATCTCGCATATACCAATGAGGGCAAGCTCGAGGGTTTTCGTCGTAGCCGTTGCACACTCGACGTAGGATAGCCGTTATACGTTATGGGCAAATGAATCGGTCGCGCTGGGGCCAGGACGTGTATCGCTGCAATTCCAGCGCCGCTGGTGCGAAACATATATTGCAGTTGCACCGGTGAGCTTCGGTAACGAATGTCGTACTATATATAATCTCTCTCACTCTCACTCACCTCTCTCTCTCTCTCTCTCTCTCTCTCTCTCTCTCTCTCTCTCTCTCTCGTTCTCTCGCTCGCTATCCTAGTGCAGTTCACTCGGTAAACCGGATGAGTGGCCGAATTATCCCGCGGGGGATACAGTGTTTAATAATGAGTCAGTGCTCCCCCGAGATATCCATCGATCCTCGCCAAGCCTTAATTAATTATAACCCAAATGATATCCGACGTTTCACCCCACGGCCACAACTTACCACTGTATTTCCGACTCGCCGATATACTTGTTTATTTTCCATATAGAAAAATCTGTGCGCCTGTGTAGATATTCGTGCACTCGCGATACAGTAAATTAGCAGTACGTGCGAATGTCTCAAGCTTTCGGGAAAAAGGGAACTCCGTATACGTCACGTATTCGTCGTAAACTACAATATCTACCGGGACGGCGAGCTCCAGCATTTAGATATTCATTCGTGAATATTGGAGAGCCAAGGGGATAGCGATCGCGAGACTTACGGCCAAACGAAACGAAATTACAAGAAAGTCCGAACGCGAATGAAACTTTTAGTTTTCGCATAGCGGCATTATTGAACGAATGGAGAACGTGACGAAAATTTCCGTGGTATTTAAAAAATTCCCTCAGCCGGAAAAAATGCTCGTCTGCAAGATTCTACAAGATTGAAGTTTGTATCATTTTGCAGTGCAATGACATTTTTCTTCTCAATTCCTCAAATGTATTACGGTTCTTAGGGTGCCTTTTAGAGACCCAAAATCCAAGTCGGCAAAAAGAGATTCTGTTTACGAACGAGAAAAATGTTTAGTAAGAATTTCCGTCGCGTTTCAACGATGCAAACTTCAGCACTGTAAAAGTTCCTCCGCACTGGCGGTTTTTCGCGGAATTTCACGAAGTTTCGAAGCCCATGCCCGAATGTAGCACGAAAAGACAACCGCGATCAATGTGATGCACAGCGAGCTTTCACCCAGCAGCATCTTCGAAACTCAAGTGTCCCACTTGCTTCCACGTCGCGAGATAAGCAGAGATTCATCGAGTCAAGCGGCACTCGATGAAAAAGAGATGAGAGAGCGGCGGCTGAAGTCGTGCACGTGTGCGGTACGCGAGACGGTGTTAAGGGGTTAGGCCACAGTAACGGGTATAAAATCATGTGCGAATTTGACAATTTTTTTTTCGTATGAAAAACTGATTTACTCATAAAATTAATTACACATCTTTTTAGTATGAATATCAAGCTGTTGGAATATATATATATATATATATATATATATATATATATATATATATATATATATATATATTTTTTTTTTTCGATGTGCAAAATGACCGACAACTCGAAACTTCTCGAAACAACTTTTTTTTCCAATTTGCGTAATAAATAATTTCAACAATTTTCACTCGATTTACTTCAAATTTAAAAGTTATGTTCCTTATTGCATTTCGCAGAGAAGTACGTACGGAATTTCTGATTAATCGAAAACTTTTCATTTTATGAGCAGTTTATGAGCAGTTATAACGAAATTTTTCACTGAAAATTCATTTCTTAAGGCGTTACCCCCACTGGTAGCGCAAAAAAGGCCTTTTTCATGATTTTTTTTAAAGAAAACTACAAAACTTTTTTAATCGATCAATATACCATCTTAAAGAACACATCTTGAAGAACTTTCAGTAATTTTTTATTGAAAAATATTACATTGTTTAGTGGCAAATGGCCGTCAATGAAATAATGTTTTCATATACACGGTTTGCGGTGACCAACATTGCGGCGAAGTGGATCATCTGAAAAAAAATGCGGATGGATTTAGTCAAATATAAGTATAAACTAGTCTTTAATCGAAGGATTTTAAAAAATATTCATTTTTCACAAAATGGCGGACAGTCAAAGTTAATGGTTCGATTTTAACGAAAAAAACGGCCGTTTTTTGGCTATAAAACGGCCATTTTTTTCGAAAAAAAATCGAACGATTAACGACTACATTTTTATGTATTAAATAAGCCTGCAAAATTTCAAGAAGATCGGTTCATTAGTGTTCGAGTAATCTTGGTCACCGACTTCAGAAATGCCATTTTGAGAAAAACGCGTTTAAAGTTTCAATTTCAGTTTACACGAAGAAAATATTTTTTTTTTGTAAACTTGCATAGAGTCATCTATTCCGGGCATAAAAAAAACTGCACTTCAAATTGCACTACAAAAAAAATGCAATAAAAAAAATCGATTTTTTCAAAATCGCAAGTGGGGGTAACCCCTTAAGTTCAAATACCTACAACTTTTGAATAAAACAATGTTTTCAAATTCCGTACGTACTTTTCTAGGTATTCTAATATAGATTGACGAGAATTTTTGTTCTTTGTTCTAGGTAAAAAATTGTGGATGCTAAATGTAACGCCGCGGAGCGCCTTAAAAAAGACAACAAAAGAAAATATTAGTAGACGGCCATTTTGTGCATCGAAAAAAAATATATATTTTTCCTGACAGCTTGACATTCATATTAAATAGATGTGTATTAATTTTATGAGCGAATGACTTTTTCGTACGAATAAAAATTGTTAAATTCGCACATGATTTTATAGCCGTTAGTGTGGCCTAACCCCTTAAGTTGCAATACGAAGTGGGTGATGCAATTGTTTCTTCCTCTTCGGGTGTAAGCCGACTCCGGCGCTTTTCACACACGAGCGAGAACGATGGAGGAGCAAACCACGTGACTTATATGCGTGCCAGTCTCACTCGAGGGCGGACGTAAGGGTCGCTGCGGTACAGCAACACAGATGGCGCACTTGATACAAGGGAGCGGAAAGGACGAGCACGTATAGTCGAGGAGAGCCGCATGTTTGTTCTCGTGTGTACGCCAGAGTGGGAAGCCCTCAAAACTTGTAAACAAACCTCATCAGGTCGAGAAGAACGAGAGAAAGAGAGAGAGGGAGAGAGAGAGAGAGAAACAAAAGGGCCTGGTTGATATATGGGCTAAGTGTGATTGCCCAAGCTTCGTATGGAACTAGAGTATAATATATTCACATACTCTAAGCATACAGACAGGTCCCAGGGGCCATATTGTTCTAAAGCCCTATATTCCCCCGCCCCTTTTACCACCTCGCGAATCTCCTGCAGCATCCCTTTCACCCAGTCGCCAATATCCACTAGCCACAACGTCATCCACAGCCCGAAAGCGTCACCGGGGTCGGGAATGAGAGCATCTATAGCCGCGTCGCAAGCCACTGTTGCAAAACAAACTTTGCCGACCGTATTTAAAGTTTTATTCGAAAACTTTTTCGTAGCCCGCCCCCGTACTTTTTGTCTCGAGCAACCCTCCGGCACCAAACCCCGTTTTCGTCCCTTCTTATACACATCGACAGTTTCAATTCACAGGCGCACATCTGACGTGTAAGAAGATAGACTGTGCCCTTTTCCCGTTGGTCTATTGATACGAATAGCTCGTAGGTTCTTCGGGGGCGAGGGTTACGACCCTTCGCGGCCCTATACTGCCGAGGGGGAGATTACGATATCTCTGGCGCATCAATTTGACCGTTGGATTATGAAATATGACCGAAAAAAATATGAAAAACAAGAATAACTTCTTTCGTTTTGAGCCTCAGTTTTTTATTTACAGCGCTTCGAAGAGAAAAAATGTGTTTTTCGGATTTTCGATGTAAATCGAATTTTCTGCGTGTTTTATATTGTTTCGTTGTACTTTGTTTGGGTTTGTACTTTTTTTTCCTCGACATAGCGCATTCCGAAAGAAGCTAGATTAAGGGGTTAGGCCACTCTAGAGGCCGAAAAATAGGCTTTTTGGGGATTTTTTTCAGCAAAACAACGAAATAAATCGAGATTACAAGACAAGGTGTTTATCATACATATCAGTGACTGTATACAATAATTTTTTTGAAGCGATTAATTTCAAAATGGCGGCAGTGCATCGTTTATCTCAAAACTGCATTTTTTAAGTCGGCCGGAAACACAACTCAGACAATTTTCAACCGATTCACTTGAAATGTTGAATATATCTTGAAAAATACATTGTCTATCGTAGTACGTAGGATTTTTTTATATTGCATAGTTCATTTGTTATTGACAATTATGTGACGATTTTTTAGGCAAATTTTTGGAAAGTGAACACCCTTTTTTGTAATCTCGATTTATTTTGTAGTTTTTCTGAAGAAAAAAATCCCCAACAAGCCAATTTTTCGGCCTCTAGAGTGGCCTAAGGCCTTAACGTAAACCAGTTAAGGCGTTACCCCCACTTGTAGCGCAAAAAAAGGCCTTTTTCGTGATTTTTTTTAAAGAAAACTACAAAACTTTTTTAATTGATGAATATACCATCTTAAAGAACACATCTTGAAGAACTTTCAGTAATTTTTTTATTGAAAAATATTACATTGTTTAGTGGCAAATGGCCGTCAATGAAATAATGTTTATATATACACGGTTTGCGGTGACCAACATTACGGCGAAGTGGATCATCTGAAAAAAAAATGCGGATGGATTTAGTCAAATATAAGTATAAACTAGTCTTTAATCGAAGGATTTTAAAAAAATATTCATTTTTCACAAAATGGTGGACAGTCAAAGTTAATGGTTCGATTTTAACGAAAAAAAAACGGCCGCTTTTTGGCTATAAAACGGCCATTTTTTTTTTTCGAAAAAAAATCGAACGATTAAAGACTACATTTTTATGTATTAAATAAGCCTGCAAAATTTCAAGAAGATCGGTTCATTAATGTTCGAGTAATCTTGGTCACCGACTTCAGAAATGCCATTTTGAGAAAAACGCGTTCAAAGTTTCAATTTCAGTTTACACGAAGAAAATATTTTTTTTTTTTTGTAAAGTTACATAGAGTCATCTATTCCGGGCCCATACAGAAGTATGGGCCCGGATACTTATACTTCAAAAAAATGCAATAAAAAAAATCGATTTTTTCAAAATCGCAAGTGGGGGTAACCCCTTAAATCGCTTAATGACGAATAATTCGTAAAATGTCCTGTATCTTCTAAAGGAAGCCAAAATCGCGATTTTTTTTATTCATAAAAAAGTGTTTCTTTGGGGCAAAATATGAATAATCCACGGTCAAATTAAGGCGCCAGAGATATCGTAATCGTGCCCTGCCGAGCTCTTAGACGGTCGTGTCCCTCTTGTAATAAAAAGTAGTGTACCTAACACCAAACGACGGATCTAACGTCATTTTTGCACAATGACTAAGAAACGCGGCGTTCACTGGTGATGCTTATTACGTCGTTGAAAAATGGCAAAGCAAGAACGAAGAAAATAGTCCGGAACATTTTTCTCAACCTCTTGGCAATTGAAACTAGCCATTTGCGGTTCTACGTCACAAAAACAAAATATACGATACAATCGACGATGAAAAAAATGAAAACAATAATGACAACCACAGATGATCGTCTGCGAAAATGTTTTTGATTTTTCGGGTGGAAAAAAAATATCGAGTGGACTAGTAGCGTAGAAATCAAAGGTTTTCCAGGACATCGCGAGAACGCTCGCATCATCGCATTTTCTACGGGTCACAGGGCACTTGTGCGTGTACTTATGAATTATTCCAACTCTACGCAAATCCTCATACGCACGTAAGAAGGTTGTATACGCGGCACACATCTCCGCTTCGAAATACATGGAAACGCAAAGCGTTACACCAAAGGAAAAAATAACTGTATGGACTTAAGGGCGGAGATAACTTTAGGCGAGGAAAAAAGTTGCTGATTTTCATCATTTTATTTTAAAGGAAATCTTTCGTCATCATTTTTTGGACTTAGGGTATGTTTTATTACCACTTTTGGCTGTTACATGGTTTTTTTGGTAATCTTTAAAAATGGCGGAGGTATGGCTCGGTCTTCTAAACGGGTTACAGCGGATGTTGGCAGACGGCGTGACACGTGGCGTCGGCTGGATTAATCTGAAAAAAAACCCAACGAAATTTTTTCTGTCATTAACAGTCACACGCAAAATATAAACCAAAAAAACGTCAGAAATGTGGAAAATCGATTAAATTGAACGCTCTGAAACAAAAACATTAAATTTTGAAAAAAATTGCTGCATTTTGCAAAAAAAAGACTTTATTTTCACAACCATTTAAGGTCATGTTTTGGACAATAAGGTTGGAAAGATTCATACCAAATTTCATTAGAATCGGTCGATTAGTTTTTTACCTATGCGTCACGCCAGTTTTGAAATCGCAGCTTAGAAGACCGTGCTATACCTGCGCCATTTTTAACTATTGATAAAAAAAATATCATATGACAACCAAAAGCAATAATAAAACATACCGTAAGTTTAAAAAATGGTGAATAAATCTTTCCGTTAACAAAAAATCATGAAAATCAGCAATTTTTTTCCTCGCCTAAAGGCATCTTAAATATCATATTTTTCTTAGTCGCATTAAATATCATATTTTTAATCGTCTTAAATTATTTTAATTATCTTAATTATCTTAAATATCATATTTTTCTCAGTCGCAAAATCTTCATGCAAGAACCTTCAAAAGTACGTGATCGCCTTCAAAAGTTCACTGATCTGTACGAAACGCAGATGTTAAAGTTGGCATCGCTGGAATGCAATGAACCTTGATTTTTATCATCTGCCCAAAATTTTGCTTGGCGTAGGCTACAAAAATTTATCAAGCGTTATTCTATTTCAATTCTTTTTAGCAATCGACAATCTAAATCCGCGAACAAAAATTGAATAATAATACAATAAACGAAGTAATAAAGAAAAAATAAAAACGTTTTGTCGTTGCATACCAACGATGCAGACTTCAACACCATACTTTTCATCAATATCACAATATCTTTCATTAATCTGATTTTTTGTTTCCAAACACGTAAATCCGCCCGCAGAAATTTCCATTTTTCTCGAACGAACCCAAAATTCCGCTGCAGCTCCGTCAACGTTGAATCGGCGCGCCGGTTTTTTTTCTTTTCATTCTAGGTGAGAACTCAGTTGTTGGAGAAAAAAAGCGCAGAAGAAATGCGAGAATAAAAAGAAATTTGAGAAAAAAAAACTATTAGCCAGACCTTGCTCGCGGAACTTTGAAAAAGTGAACACGGGGATGTAGTAGAGAAGGTACGTGCTCCGGGAGAACAAGTGAGGGAGTTTTTCATTGCTTGCGAGAGGAGAGCCGAGGAAATAGAGGAGACGAGGCAAGAGCAATCGAGCAAGCGGGAAAAAACGATGAAAATTCTTCGGAGCATCAAGGGCTGGAAGAGAGAGGGAGGGAGGGGGAGAGAGAGAGAGAGAGAGAGAGAGAGAGAGAGAGAGAGAGAGAGAGAGAGAGAGAGAGAGAGAGAGAGAGAGAGAGAGAGAGAGAGAGAGAGAGAGAGAGAGAGAGAGAGAGAGAGAGAGAGAGAGAGAGGGAGAGAGGGAGAGAGAGAGAGAGAGAGAGAGAGAGAGAGAGAGAGAGAGAGAGAGAGAGAGAGAGGGAGAGAGAGAGAGAGAGAGAGAGAGAGAGAGAGAGAGAGAGAGAACAAATAGAGGATTGTGAAAAAGCGATGTAGATGCGCTTAGGTCTCTGTGTGTTTGCGTGCAGTATATGTAAGCGCGTATAGATCGGGTTATAGTGAGCTCTATGCAATACAGGGCCCTTGTTGAACATCAAGTGGAACTACATCCAGGCTGTGAATACAAAATTATCGCCTTTGAAACTTTCAATCTACCGTGTCAACAGTCTACTCGGTCCCATCGGGACTTTTCGAAACGGCGGCTTGAGATGTCGTTCCTCTCGGTGGTTCATGCCAGCCGGGTAGGTGCCGCATCGTGTCACGCATTATTACGGGGAAAGTATATGCATTCAAAATTTTACATCGCATTAACTTCCGCGATCGACGTACCCTGTGACTCCCAAGTGGCTAAATGCCCTTAAGAATACATACTCGATAGCATTATGTATACGCTGGTATATCGATTATAAGTCAAATTCAAATTTATCCATTTATGTGCACACACACATATATATATTTGTGTGTGTGTGTGTGTGTGTGTGTGTGTGTGTGTGTGTGTGTGTGTGCGTGCGTGCGTGCGTGCGTGCGTGTGTGTGTGTGTGTGTGTGTGTGTGTGTGTGTGTGTGTGTGTGTGTGTGTGTGTGTGTGTGTGTGTGTGTGTGTGTGTGTGTGTGCGTGCGTGCGTGCGTGCGTGCGTGTGTGTGTGTGTGTGTGTGTGTGGTGTGTGTGTGTGTGTGTGTGTGTGTGTGTGTGTGTGTGTGTGTGTGTGTGTGTGTGTGTGTGTGTGTGTGTGTGTGTGCTTGTACATGCATGGATATATTTGGTGTAGCAAAAAGAAATCCATTATTTTTGCCTTCAATTTCATGCAAAAATAATGGATTCCTTTTTACTACACCTAATATTAGGCTAATCGTTTTGAAGAATATTGGTAAATTTTTACGCGTACACTCGCTGTTCAGTTGTTCATACAACTGATAGAGAATCTATGGAAAAAGCCAGTTGTCAGTGTCGCCAAACTTCCTTCGACTGTTGCGGGATTCAGTTTTTTGTAGTATCTACGTGTCTATTAAAGAGGAGAGATAGCTAAGGAGCTGGCGAACAAAACCGGGCTTGTCCGTACTACGTAAAATTAAATGTTTATTCAAACTTTATTCATCTGTGTGCCTAAAAACTGGCATTTCGCTCAAAAAGGCAGTTTTTAACCAATTTCGAGGTGTTTAGAGCCAGATTTGATTCGAAATATTTCGGCAACTGATCAAGGTGTGCTTGAAAAACACGAAAAAATAAAACAAATTTGACGTAGTGTGGACAAGTCCGGTTTTGCCCGCCGCGTCCTCAGATACTTTTGGATATGTTGCCCTCTGCCTCTCCGTCTTATTTTTGGAAATATCGAGTGGTTACTTTTTCTCAAAATATCGGTATATTTAGTTTTTTATTCCATCGTTTGTTATCTCATATTGTATTAATAATTACTTTGTTATCTTGAGTTAAAAAATTTCACTTTTGATTCATATCGAGCCCTTATTTTATATTTTTTGTTTATTGTGTTTTAATATTCTATCGCATAGCACATTATGTTGTTTACGTTTGTTTTACATCGGATCTTCATTTCTTCAGCGGGTCTGCATAAGCTTGGGGCCCAAAAATCCGGTCATTTTTCAATAATTTTTTCAGCTGACAATTTTGGGATGACGAAGTCGAGACTGTACACACAGTTGATCCATAGTCTTGCTATGAAAGAGTTTTTCAAATTGTAAATACTGATCAACAATGAAGTTATCATTGTTTCAAAAATGGCCGCCGTTGATGCAACGGTGTAGGTGGTTCTAGCACCTAGGGTAATCTGACATGGAAAAAACATATACTTTCAGCATAATAATCAAACTTTCGTTTGACCAGATAGGTTTTGAAACTTTTTAAGTTTTGGCAATGGCAAGCTGTAGAAAAATAGTTCGATTTTCGATGAAAACAACAAATTCCAACATTTGGTGTAAACTAATGGGTGAACATATCAAAATATCATTCGGTTATATGGTAGAAAATGTTATAAGCGATGGTTCGCCCAAATTCAACGTGAATCGGACGAGTAGATTTTGAAATTCGATTTATGCCGGCGCTGATGTTTTTCGCTTGCAGAAGTCCTAAACAGGTGATCGAACGCAAAAAACAAACATATTTTTACTTTGTACAATATTGTGTATAAGTCGAGCTAGAATAAAGAAGAAAAATGGACATATAAAAAAATGTGAGTGATCGAAGGGGAAGTTTAGTTTTTTAGCAAACATTTTTGCAGCTTTTTGTTCGTAAAATAAAAACCTTGGGATATTTTCGGATAATTCTAGTTCAACTAATGAAGACGTATGTTGAACACGTGCCTGCCAAATTTCATAATGATTGCTCATCCAGGGCGTGTATGAGCACCTCCTTAAGCGAAAAATATCATCGCTGGCGCACCGACATACGTGGCTCGCCCCACTCCCAGTGCCATGTTTCGTCAAACTTCAAAAAATATTATCATGTTCAACAAAAACAGCTTAGTAAACATATCAAAGTTCAACATTCTATACTTAATATTTGTCGCATAAAAAAATAGTGAAAAATCGAACATTCTTTGGCCCAACAAAGTGGAAACGTCCCTCAAGACCCTAGGATATAAATCAATGCAATAAAGAAATCGTATCTTTCAAATTTCAAGCTTATCCAGATCCCTTTGATTCATATTTCCATGTTCTTATTTTCATTTCTACCTTCATATTTGCCCGAGAGTTCACTGGGGCATAACAAACATAATCAACCAATCCGTCTCTCGATCTCCCTTTCTCTCTATCTCTCGCTCATGCTGTTTCGATCTCTCTCCGTCTTTCGCTGTTGCAGTCCAATAAAACATGGAGTGAACTTGAAGAGACACTTTATCGTACTCGACCTGGCTCCGTATCGAATATCGATCCCAGCTGCTTCTATTTTCCTTCTGTAGTCAACCAACATACACGTTTGTACCTCAACTATACTCGACCCTCAATAATATGGTACATGTTGCGATTGTTGCAATCATAGCGGTACGTATCGGTATGCCGGACTTTCAGACAGGTACATCCAAATGTGTATGAAAATCTGCGATTCTTGAGGGAATTTGATTGAGAGGTTTGTGACATATTGGCCTGCAGTTTGTACGCTGAGCTATCAATTGACTTCATCTCGCTCTATCTCCCATCATCTATGCCTCGTCTTTCTCGCGCAACAAGTGCGATGTGAAATTGGCTGGCGTGAGGGGCCTTTGCTGTGTGGCGCCTTGGGGAAACTTCTCTCTCTCTCTCTCTCTCTCTCTCTCTCTCTCTCTCTCTCTCTCTCTCTCTCTCTCTCTCTCTCTCTCTCTCTCTCTCTCTCTCTCTCTCTCTCTCTCTCTCTCTCTCTCTCTCTCTCACTCACTCACTCACTCACTCACTCTCACACTCACTCATTCACTCACTCACTCGCTCACTCACTCACTCGCTCTCTCTTTCTCTCTGCCTCTCCACCTAACACGGCTCAATGGTTACAGGCGCCTGGCAGTAGTCACGGCCCTCAATGATCGAACGATTTCTCGGGCAATCATCCGTAAAGTCTCTTATTACCCCTGGCCTCGACGATCTTCGCATCGCACTACGACTCTTAATTGAACGAAATTCTCGAAGTAGTTGTGAAATTAACTGATCAGACTGGAAGCTCCGAGAGTGTGGGACAGCAAAAAGTGAAGTGCGTTCGACATAACGCGGCGTCAAGTGTGAGATCAATACATGCTTGCATGGAGACTTCACCCTGCTGAAAGTAATTATTTCAATCGTACGGACGTTAGTGTTCGGTGGATTGTCCGAAATCCAACGATCGGTCGATGGGTAGAACACTCCAATCGGTTGCAAAGGCCGAAGGACTGCCCAAAGATCAAAGGAACGTGGTACGTAGTTGCCAACGTCGAACGACTGTAAAAAAGTTCACGAAAGGCTTCGAACACGTGCGGAACTTCAAATAGCCGCAATGCAAACAAACTCGTACAGCTTTATTTCAATTGATGAAATGTCCACGATAATTGCTGGAAAATGGCACAGGACGACAGTATACAAGTTGATAGAACATTTCATGACAGCGGTAAAACCAATTATCGTGCCCTTATTTGGATACGAACGTGGCATTGATCTTCCGGATGCGCGTTCCGCTTTTTATCGCAGTGAGAATTTTTCTGTTCCGAAACTGAACAGAAAAAATATCCATCTTTTAGAAAATCCTTATTAACTTTGCACGTAGGAGGAGAGGATTGGCCTACAAGGAAAGCTATAATTGACGTATCCTTCATTTCGAACATCGTTGACCACTTTTACAAAAGTGCCATGCCTCGCACACCTAAGGCGAGGTGAAACCTCCGCCATGTCAGTGAATTTATTTTCTTATGATTTCATCAACATTCTTTTCACAATCACCCCTTCCAAGCACTTTCTGAACAGCAATTTAAACAAGGCTGAAACGACCATCTACCCCATCTGTGCGTTAGCGATTATAAAGAGACCCTCCTCCTACAAAGGGAGACTCTAGCTTCGAAGCGTAACTTCTTTCAAGTGATCGCTGCAACAAGAACGATCCAATTCTTAGTTACCTCCTCGCCCTCCCTTTAAACTCGAATATTCTCTAAACATCGTAGTGCCAAAGCGGTCGTGTTTGTTTTCAATTTCAGTTAATTGACCCTCATCGCATCCCTTAAATGACACCCTGTCAACGAGATTCGTCACTTTTGCCTGCCCGATGAGGCAAACCAAAACCCACGCGTGCAAGACAGTTGAACGGGAAAACAAACGTTCCAGTAGTAACCGCATTCGCGCTCAGACCGTTATTATCATTCAATTGCGTGGCAATACGAAAGGGCATCAGCATAACTCAGCATTACTCCGTCGAGTTCGGTACAATAAACAACAACAGGCTTTTGTATGGTGTGGAATAGTACGGTGCATGGTTATAATCACAAAAAAAAGGACACAACGACAATGAAGTACAACGATTATCAGTAGCTGTAACACTTGACGAGAAGAATTGGCAATTAATGTCACCAAATGAGAAATGAAAGAAAACAAGACGCAACTCCTGAAACCTTCTGGTAGATGAGGTCCTAATATATATTTTCAGGACGTCAGCACAGCACGACCCAACCACCGAAAAGGCTAACGACCATCTGGCCGGCTGCGTACAACCCTTATTATACGAAAAGGACCGAGAGGCCACCGCCGAGTGAGGAGAAAATCGAGAAAGCGGAACAGAAGCCAAGGGGTCACAGTTCAGGTGAGGATTCCAAAATCCTGACCCTCCAAAACCTTCTTTTCCAGTCACATTATCGTACGAATTTTAAAAATGAATCGTCCCTGTGCTTTTATCCTTGTTGATTATTCCTCCCCTCACGTAATTCTCCCCAGTCACTCAAAGGCTTGTCTCTCGAAAGCGAAATCATTGCGCTACACTATTCTGCACCATGCACTGTCGTTATTTATAACCCGCCCCAGCCCACCACCGTATTATTTCGCATTGTCGAGCATCCTTGAAAAATAAAACAGAAGGAACCACCCTCGTAGGTAGGTAGACATATTTTGTACGCTAATCTTTACGCGCTTAGAAATTACTTTCGCCTTGCAGAGACAAGAAAGTGGATGAGAGAGAGAGAGAGAGAGAGAGAGAGAGAGAGAGAGAGAGAGAGAGAGAGAGAGAGAGAGCACGAGAGCAGCTGAGGAAAAATGTACGCACAACAGAATGAGAAAAACGATCCTGATTCGGGTACTACAATATTGATAGGCGACTGAGTTTCTCTCCAGGAAGAATTCCAAATGTCGATGTCAATTTCGTTCTTGTGTGGAGTTTACTCACAAGGGGAGGACGCCATTCGAGACCCACCGATTTCCCCCAATCTGCGTGGGTAGAAGGAGGTCCCACTTAAGGGGTCTTTAGACGCTTAAAAAAGGCTACTTTCATGAATTTTTTTGATAGGTTTATATTATAGATATTGATATAAAAGTTGTTACACTTAATAAATACACTTTCGAAATACATAAAATGTTTTTTTTAATTTATATAAGTCGGTATTTATAAACGAAAATGGTAGTTGAAAAAATGTCCTAAAAAATTGTAGGTCTGCCCTTTGATGAAATCTCGGAGATGGATCATCCGAAACAAAAAAATCAAATGGTTTTAGATTCAGTAGGTTAATGGCTATAGCGCATATCATACGATTTTTGATATATGCAAAAATAGCAAAATGGCCGGCATTTCTCGAAAAAAAACCCAAAACGTGCTTTTTTACCGTTTTTGACAAAAAAATAGTAAATATCGAAATTTGAAAAAATCCTTGACATGCGCTATAGCTATAGTTGTAAAGAATGTGTGGTCAAAATTTGATAAGGATCGGTTCAGTAGTTTCGATGATTTTATCAACAAGCCGTCGAAACCGTTGTTTCGAGAAAAATCCGTTTAAAGTTTGTTTGGGTTACATGATGACATAAAAAAATCGTTTTTATGTATTTCCAAAGCGTATTCTTTAAGTGTAAGAACTTTTATGTCAATATCTATAATACAAACCTATCAAAAAAATCATCAAAATAGCGTCTAAAGTGAGAAGACCCCTTAACGTTCCTAAAATATTTCGCCTGAATGGGCCATAGGAAAGGGTAAAACGCTCTCCAGAGATTTCCTAGCAGAGCTTGTGGGATATTTTTTCAACCATTTCCAAGTCAGCGGCGTAGCGCAGTGGTCAAGCACATTGCCTGTGACCCCAATGGTTGGGCTCGATTCTCGCTACTACCATTTTTTTAAATTATTATTTTTTATTTCTCGCAATGTTCAACTATTTATTGTAGAATTTAAATATATTCAAGCAATTAATTTATATAATTGGATGAAGTTTTTAATGAAAATAAAAATTCCGAAAATTCCTGCAATTAATTATGTACGTTGCTTTTTATTAATTATCAGAAATAATTTAACAATTTTTAGGGTGATACTGATCGTAGAAACATTTGAAACATACATATTTTTCACACCAGGCACATTTTATAAAAGCATTGCTTGAGCAGTTACATTTTTCTGAAACATGCTTCATTGGAAAGCATACTTCATTCGAGTTTTGAAACAAAGGTTTTTCTTCTGTCAATGTAGGTGCAAACCAAGCGTGCTGTATCATAGGGGTGAAAACAGGAGCACTGAATTGATGCTGCACGACCGAATGTATTTCAATTGCATCTTCTCTTGACGATAATGCCCGCTGTTGTTGGATCAATTCAGGGGCACTTTATAGTCTGTTAATTAAATTTTTGAGTTGGCGATAGAAATATACATCGCAAGGTTGAACCAGCGGAGTACATTTGGGTGGAATGACCTTCATACTGCACTTTGCTTCGCCTTGCTCATTGGTGAATGCCTCATCATACAATGTTGAATCTGCTTGGCTACTCCACGAATCCACCAATAGAAGAAATTTATGTTTTGCGACGTATGGCTTCAATGTTGTTTCCAAGAATTTTGCATAAAGCTCTTTCGTTAGTTGCGAGAAATTAAAAAAAAAAATGATAGCAGCGAGATTCGAACCCAACCCTTCGGCGTGACAGGCAATGTGCTTGACCACTGCGCTGCCTCAAGCTCTACTCGGAAATTCTTGGAGAGCGTTTTACCCTTTCCTGTGGCCCAGTCAGGTGAAATATTTTAAGAACGTTAAATGGGGACCCACCTCCTTCGACCCACGCAGTTTGGGCGAAATCAGTGGGTTCCAAATGGCGTCCTCCTCTTGTTGATCAATTATTTAATTTCATCCCATTTCTTCGAGTGGACAATGCGATGAAAAATGATGGGTCAGCCCTGTTTTTAGTAATAACAATTTTATTTTATTTTGAGATTACGTATCTGCTCCAACAATCTTTGACTTTTTTTTCTCGAACAATCTTTCCGAAATGTCATCGGAAGATGGCAACTCGCCGAGACAAGTAGTTTTGATGCGATTTTCCTTTTCAAATACCAGTCTATGAGTTGCTGAGATCATTCCGATGATCCATATGACGCACTTAATTTAGGCTTACATCAGTTGGTGAAATTATGCACGACCTTTTCATTTGAAAATGAACGAAACTCGTAAAAGGAAAGTGTTTTAGAATTCGTATTTAAAGTGGTTTAAAAATAACGTTCTCTATATCTACGAAACTCGCAAACGGAAATGATCTCGTAACATTTATGTAAAGGCACATAACTTTCGGAAGGATTTGAATTAATTTGATAATTGTTAAGCTCAAAGTGCACAGTTTTCAAGTGCATTTATCTCGTTTTTTTTTCATGATTATTATTTCATCAGATTATGTTCATAGATACCTAAACCCATTCGCGTTTTATTTTAAGGTAACAGTTCTCGTTATTACTTTTTCTCTGCAAAAAAAATTGTATTTCAATTAAGGCCGTATTTTCGTATAAACACCCATTATCAAGGTAGTTCTGTGAGAATTAAATTTAGAGAAACGGTTAAATCATTTTAGAGAAACAGTGTTAGTATTTCACAGTTGAATTTATACATGTTTGAAGTAACGATTTGAATTTTTACAAAGTCTTTTATTCAAAATTGTACAAATTGTACGCCCTTTTCTCAAAACAACATTTTCAAAATCGGGCTGGTTTTTTTTCAGCAACTACTGGACCGATTGACTTGCAATATTGCACACATGTAGAGTACATGTCGGGCTATCGTTCGGGTATCCATCTTTTTGATTGCTTCATAATTACTATTTTTCCGGGCCGCGAGATCCTAAAATTTTATCGTAAAAATCAGAGTACTTTTTTCAAAGGCCGCCATCTCGTAAATTTTTCGCAATATTTTTCATTAGAGGGCCGAACAATAGCCCGACATGTACTCTACATGTGTCCAAAATTGCGAGTCGATCGGCCCAGTAGTTTCTTGGCAAAATACACGCCCGGCGATAAAGAAATTTCGCGACATGATTTGTGCAACTTGAAATATCATGTACAATTCCGAATAAAATGTTTTGAAAAAAATGTACGATGTTGCTTCACACATGTGCAAATATAACTGCGAAATACTAATACTGTAGATTTAAACATTCCTCGGGTGGGGGGAAAAATGTCGAACGATCGATATGCCGATGGGCCAAAATGTCGAATTTGAAAATGACGAATGTTCGAATATAGATAGATCAATCTTACTAGAGCCTGTGAAGTCGAAAATAACAATTACGAATATGAACATCTCGGAAGTTGATATATAGCGAAAAACAAAAATCAGATTTAATAAAATATCGAAAAACATAAAATCGATGAGCCTGTATGCATAACACCAAATAATTCGAGACGACAATTCTCCGAATTAAAAAAATGGCGATGGTTCACAATGCAGAAAATCATTAAAGCGAACGGCCAAAAAGTCGAGTGGTTGAAATCGCGGAGGGTCAAAATGTAGAACGGCCCGAATGGCGAATCGAGCAATACGTCACTTGCGCCTCAGAGTGACGCTGCGAGATGGCGCTGGCGGTCTGTAGGCTAAAATATCGTAAGACAGTCATCCCACGTGACGGGCCCCACCACGTTCGCCATTTTGGCCGTTCGACCTTTCGGCGTTCTACATTTCGGGCCATCGACATTTTGCGTTTCGATATATTGCTTTTCGCTATAGACGGTATTACGCATATTAGGCACTCGCTATTTTCTGTTTCGGAGATATGGGTGTTCTACATTTTTCGATTCTGTATTTTTATGTTCCGAATTTCAGACAATCTGAATATTCGTTTTCGAATAAATTACCTTTCCAATAAATAATCGTTCGATTTATAGTCATTCGATTTTTTTATCAGTCGAAAGATAAAATTTCGAATGATTTAACCTTCGTTATTTTGAGAGTTCATAATTCTGTCGTTTCGAAATGTTTGTCGTTCTATATTTGGTCATTCGACATTTTTACCCCCACCCCATTCCTCTATATTTAAGTCCCGAAAAATGGGTGTTCACTGTAGAATACGGCCTTAAAGATTTTCTTAATGAATCTTAATGAGAAGAAATGACTTAAATGGCGGAGAAGTTTCTCTATTTTCGAGCATGTCCGATCGCATTTATTGGCGTCTGATTGCCCTCGAAATCTCCTATAAAGATAGTAATATAGGGTGTCTCGAAACGACCTGACATTTAAATTTATTAATAAAACGTATTATTTATTTTAAAAGTACGAATATTTTAATTTTAACATAAAGTACAAACATACAGGTTATCTGTGGAACACAATATCCGATAAATGGCCGCCTCGTCCCTTTGTGCAAACGTTCACTCTTGTGACGAAATGTTCAATAACATTTTGACATAATCGCGGCCTAATTTCATTAATTGTCCAATTGCTTCCTTGAGCTCCGGAATGGTCTGTGGATCATTGGCATACGCTTTTCCTCTCAAAAAACCCCAAAGAACGAAGTCCAATGGTGTCAAATCGCACGATCATGGTGGCCAATTCACATCGCCGCAGTGCAACATAACACGACCATGAAAGTTCGTCTGCAATAACTGTATTGTTTTTGTGCATTTTCACAATTTCTATGTGTTGCTCGATCTTGTAATTCTCCATGACTAAACCTCAATACTTCCTGATGCCAGTTGGCAATGATTAGTTCTCTATATGCGCCACAAAAAAAATGGCGCGCAATTTAAAATGCCCGGTCATTTTGAGATACCCTTCAGAACATATGATGAGCAGGGTTGCGAAATTGGTAATGAAAAAGTAATGCATTAGTCATTACTTTTTTAATGGGTAATGAAAAAATATTTCATTACCCATTACATTACATTCGGTAATGTAAAAAAATTCCATTACCCACTACATTATATTTTGTAATGTAAACAATTTCCGTTACTCATTACATTGGATTTTATAATGTAAAAAATGTGCATTTCTCATTATACTATATTTTGTATTGTGCTAAATGTTCATTACTCATTACATTACATTTTGCAATGGGAAGCATTTTCATTACAAAATGCAATGTAATGTGTGATGACAAAAAATTTCTTTACACATTACATTGTAATGGGTAATGGACATTTTTTACATTACAAAGTCCAATGTAATAGGTAATGGAATTTGTTCACATTACTAATGTAATGTAAAAAAATCTCCATTACTCATTACAAGGTAATATGGATCATTATTCGTTTCCCATTGGGTGAGATCGACCCAGTGCAAAAACGGCTGCCCCTAATGGGAAACAAATAATAATCCTCATTACATTGTAATGAGTAATGGAGATTTTTTACAGTGCATTGCATTAGTAATGTGAAAAAAAATCCATTACTCATTACCTTATATTTGTAATGTTAAAAAATTCCATTGCTCATTACATTAAATTTTGTAACGTAAAATATTTCCATTACCCATTACATTGTAATGGGGGTAATGATGATGTTTCACACTACAATATGTGATGTAATGAGGAATGGACATTTTTACATTACAAATTCCAATGTTATGAGTAATTACATTTTTTTACACTACTGAATGTAATGTAATGGGTAATGAAACTTTTTTCATTACAAAATGTAAAGTAATGAAAACGCTAATGCATTACAAAAAGTAATGCATTATTTGCAACCCTGATGATGAGACGTACAACCGCGTCGTCTATAGATTTACACGTATACAGCCGATGCATATATACATAGGAAACGGATATTTTGAACTCGTTACATCTATGTATCATTGGCTATGACCACATCTGGTGATTTTTAGTACGATTCTAAAAATGTTTATAAGCCAATTGTTGATTTTGAGAGCGCAAGAGAATGTAAGTTAACTTTGTGGACTTGTAGCAACACACGTGAGCTTCTCTCTGTGCGATAGAGAGATAGTTAAAGATAGATAGAGAGCAGGATTTATCCGGCACTGTACACAGGCATACACACGCACATATATACGTACATATACATACATATATATATACATACATACATACATACATACATACATACATACATACATATATATATATATATATATATATATATATATATATATATATATATATATATATATTGGTGGTTGAATATGACCCATTGCACTTTCGACAATTCGCTGAGCTCCACTCATCCGATTGTGTATCAAGTAAATGCGTCGTCACTAACAAGCTCCCAACAGCTCCGAGGCTGCTACACTCGACTTTCCGTATTGTCTCACGATTATTTGTTCTATAATATGCTGGTAAAGTAGACTACGAGAATACGCAAACGAAACATGCATAACAAAAACTTTTTAAAAAATTAACAATGACGATCGAAAGTTGGTTTTATTAGTACTCAATTCTGGAAAACATTTTCTCGAGTGTTCTAATTTAAGTATATTCGAAGAGAAGGTTGCACTACGTTCCTCCATCTGCAACGAGTATTGAAGAAGAGGAAATAATTATCGACGACTAAATTTTTCCCTGCCATCAAAGCTTGGTACAAACAGCTATTGTTTATTTTTTTAAACTGTCGTTATAAAGAAACTTAATTTTTTTCGTATGAAATGAAAAATAACTCGTACTTCGCGAAAAAAAATAACCTTCAAATAATCGAGACCACCAAGGTCGGGTTATTTTTTTTTTGTACGGGAGACTATTACGAGTATGGCATTGTCAAACCGACGGATGAAAACCCTATACAAGGATCCATAACACGAGGTTTTTCGCTGAAACTGCCGGAATAAACAATTCAGATACCCTCCAGGAGAATAAATATAAATGCAAAAAAGAAAGGAGTAAATAAAAAGTTGATAGGGAAAATTTTCAATTCGCGTCTTCCCTCGATGCTAGAAATGGGACGAGTAAAAACCGAGGCACGTGAATTCGATCTCCATTGAATGTAAAGTAAGCCCCATCGATAACCGAGTTATCGATTGTGCTTAAAGAAAAAAACTTTTATTACGAAAGTTTCGTGAATCCCTCGTGCGAAAGGGAGTGCTATAGACATGCCAGAATCTCGGCTTTCCCGAATAAAATGACAAACTCGCACACACTGCCAAGAACATTAACGATGTACAGGGTGTCCTGTTATGAATGGGTAATCCTGCGACTGTCGATAGGTCGGACCATGTCCTACTATGTGCTGCAATTTCAGTTTAGTAAAAATTTTCGTTTAGTCAGTTTAGTAAAGGTTTTCGCGATTTTGGGGTTGCTTGTGTTATTTTTGGAAAAAAATCATCTGCTTTCGATTTTTCGCATACTATTTTTACAAATGATATGAATCGACAATAATTAAGCACCTTTTTGAAGCGATTGGCACGATATGCGTAGTACATTTTTTACACCGCTGGCTATCAAAGTCAGATGTTCGAATTGGTTTGTATGAAAATTCTGCATAACATCTTTTTCCATAGAGTTTCCTTAAGGGGTTCACCAGTGTGAACGCTGAAAATTTGGGTCATTTTCGGGAATTTTTTGGAGAAAAAGTACTCAATTAAATGTTTCAGAAAATTGAGAATATATTTGGCTATATTTGACCTATATTACATAATTTTTTCATAGAAAAATATTGAGATCCAAGCGAATTATGCGCTGCCTTCGGAGGCGCCAAAAAAAAGTTCATTCACTGCTGACATGATTCCGGCCGATTGAATAACTGAAACCGAAAAAGGGAAAAAAACGTCGTTAAACTGGAAAGTATTTCCGGTACAATGACGTAGGATTTTCGAAAAAATATCAAAATCTAACAAAATGGCGTAGTTATGAAAAAAAGTCTGTTTTCTTGCCTATAAAATGGTCGTTTTTTTCAATGCCAAATCGTCAATTTTGATCCAATCAAAAATATTCTACGTCATTGTAGAGTAAATATATTCAAGAGTACTCAGTTCAAATTTCAAGTCAATCGGATAATTGCTCTTTGAGTTACAATGTCAGCAAATTTGAAAAATCTCATTTCATATTCTTGAAAGTATAAACTGTCGAAAAAGGCAAAAAAATCGATTTTTTTAAAGTGTCCCTAAACATTTACGGTTGACAAGAAGACTGTTCTAGATAAAACAAATAACCAAGAATATTTTTGAAAAAACAGGGTCCAAAAAGTTATCATTTGTGGAAATGGCATGTGAAAAACCAAAAGCAGATGATTTTTATCTCGAAAACCGTGGGACTTTAACTAAACTGAAATTCCAGTATATAGTAGGGCATGATCTGACCTATCGACAGTTGCAGGATTATCCATTCATAATAGGACCTGTATATGGAGTTTAAAAATTTATTATCCTCGTTGTAAAGCGCTTTCTCATTCGATATTTTGCGTTCCATCTCCTAATCTTCCCTGTATATGGATTTTTTCATTTATTATCCTTTTTGTATAGCACTTTCTCATTCGATATTTTGCGTTCCATCTCCCAATCTTTGTGCAACCGCGCGCAGCTGCACGAGTTACAAGTGTAAATAGAGATTGGTGAACGAGGCGCGCTCCTCGCCCCGGACTCGATCACTTCCGGTTCGACGAAACAATTTTACTTCGTCGTTGGCTTCAATGATGAAAATTCATTCACGCCCGCGTAAGAATGCGTGGTATAAGCTGAGTGTGGTGTTTTAATGTTTCACAATAGTAGTGAACGCGAGATCGGTTTACAGCTTTGGCGCTCTCCCGTCGGTGGCCTGGACCAGTAGTTGGATGAGTGACCGTTTAGTTGCGCCTTGAGTGCGAAGAGAGAGGAAGTTTTATCAATTTCCAATTATACTACAACTGAAACTCGGTAAGCCACCGGTATCGGCAAAGATTTTCCGCAGTTGCCCTGTGCCCTCCTGCAATAGCCATACATTTGGTCGAAATGCTTTTTTTCTCTTTCCAAATTTAATTTTCATTACTCCAATTATTTCTTTGTTTTCAAATTATTTATTTTCATTTTAAGGGGTCTTCTCACTTTAGAAGCTAAAAAAGGCTATTTTCATGAATTTTTTTTATAACTTTATATTACAGATATTGATATAAAAGTTGTTACACTTAATATATACAGTTTCGAAATACATTTAAACAATTTTATTTTCAATTATTTAAGTGATTATTTATAGATTAAAATGGTAGTTAAAAAATGTCCTCAAAAATTGTAGGTTTTCGCTGGAAATCTTGGAGATAGATCGTCCGAAACAAAAAAATTAAAACGGTTTTGGATTCAGTATGTTAATGACTATAGCGCATAGCATACGATTTTTTATATATGCAAAAATGACAAAATGGTGGACTTTTTTTCGAAAAAAACGTGTTTTCTTTCACCGTTTTTGGCAAAAAAAATAGTAAATATCAAAATATAAAAAAATCATAGTTTGCGCTATAGCTATAGTTGTAACGAATATGTGGTTAAAATTTGCTAAGGGTCGGTTTAGTAGTTTCGAAGATTTTATCAACAAGCCGTCGAAAAACGTTGTTTCGAGAAAAACGCGTTTAAAGTTTGTTTGAATTACATAAATACATCAAACAATTTTTTAAAAGTATTTCGAAAGTGTATTCATTAAGTGAAACAACTTTTATATTAATATCTATAATATAATCCTTTCAAAAAAAATCATGAAGATAGCCTTTTTCAGCGTCGAAAGTGAGAAGATCCCTCAATTCTTATTTCCAACTTTTTCAAATCTTATTAGCAAAAGTCAATACGTGATTCGTGAAAATCATGTCGCAAATGTTTTTTTTTCTATTTTTAAAAACTATTTGTTGTTACTCCAATTATTTATTCATTTTCAAATTTTATTTTTTACAATTTAAATTCTTTTTTCTAACTTCTTCAAATAGTATTTCAAATCCATACGTGATTTTTGCAAATAAAACTACATACTTCTGCTCATCAAATGACTTATAAAGTCCAAACGGTTGTCGTACTTAGACCGAGCTTGAAACACCTATTGTTCCTCGCGCGAATATTCGAAATTCAATTACGACCAATCTTTCGTCTCAACAAGTGATACATTCCGTATTTCTCTGACATCGATCGGTATCGGCAAGTCGTCGAGGAATCCACACCGATGAGATTCACGAAGAGAACAAAAAATAGAGCTCGTACAGCAGCCACCGATGGGAATTCAAATAATTATCGGTCAACGAGCTTGTTTCCAAGCGATTCAATTTCCGCGTTGACATGTTGTGGGCACCAAACGATCGGGTCTCCTACGAATTGCGTATTGCGCAAGCGGTCTCTGGAGAAGGAAAAGAAAAAATGCGACGGCTGAGGCGGGGGGGGAGGGGGTAAGAAATCGAGAAGGAAACCAGGAGCGTGGGAGGCAAGAGAAGAATAAGGTAAATTGCGAAGTCGAAAGGTCGAGAGTTGTATTTATGCAGCGCCTACAGCCATTAACCTGAGTGCATATATATATATATATATATATATATATATATATATATATATATATATATATATATATATGAATATATATTCATTTCCTGTTACGATAACGGGGAATATGAGCAGCCCATCGAGGCGGTCGTATATCGAGCAGCAAATATAAACCTCTACCATCGTGCACCCGGAGAATTCTCGTGGTCCCTCCACTGCGGAATATGCACAGATCCCTTGCTACCTTTAGTCGCGGAAAATTACGTACGAACGGCAGGCGCATTCGCATATACACTTGCGCCTCGTTTCCGGAACTCGCGATAGAACGAATCGCGGAGAGAACGAGGGAACAAGAGGAGAGGGGAAAGACGAGGAGGGCGAAAGAGAGCCAAAGGGACACAGAAAAAGAAGAAAAGGGCGAGCGAACGGAAGGGACGGAAGGGATAAGGAAGCAGGAGAGAGAGAGAGAGAGAGAGAGAGAGAGAGAGAGAGAGAGAGAGAGAGAGAAGGGAAGGGATAGGGAGGACACACATCGAGCAAAAGGGATAGCACGAACGTGATGGCTGTAGGGAAACAGGTAGTACTTACCCTATTAATATTAACTGCAACCCCTAGAGCATTATCCTTGGGGCTCTGGTGAGACATTTCGTATCCAAAAGGGGATAAGATCGCATATAACTGGCACTAAAAAAACCTGGAGATCCACAAGAACGAGAGGCTCCCCGAAATGTTTATTCAGGTCCGATATAGCATGCCTCGCGCCCTACTGGGATGTAACCACATTAATGAAAATGTAAGGCTCGTTGTTTCGGATACATTTTGTACCGTTGGGCAGGCAATTAATTTTGATCTGGTGTTGTAAAGGGTGACTCAAAATGACCTGACATTTTAATTTTATAATAAAACGTATGATTTATTGGAAAATTACGAATATTTTTTTTTAAATATAAGGTACAAACATGGAGGCTATGTCGACGGCAGTGTGGAAAAACGGGCAATCTCAAATTGTGATAGAAAAACTTGATATCCCAAATTGTGAGAGAAGAACGTGCTATCTCAAATTGTGATAGAAGAACGTGCTATCCCGAATTGTGATAGAAGAACGTGCTATCTCGATCAATCAACATATTTTCATTGATACAGCACTGGTATTTGGGGCACCTCAGTATACAGAGCACTTTTTCTGTTAGGTTATTTCATTTTTTAATATCATTTAGCTCGACAATAGAATCACATTTTAAAAAATTAAATAATCTAACAGAAAAGTACTTTCCATACTTTTGGTGAGCCTTTCTGCTCCAAAAACATGTTTTACTCCAAAAAGGGTTTTGGTCACTCTTTCGACACTCCGAAAAATTGTTCATTGTGCATAACGAATTTGATACATTTCATGCAAATTGAAGATGTCTTCCCATATTTTTTTAGAAAATTCCGCAACTGTGGGTTCTAAAAATTCCATTTAAATAAATATGTTGATGATTTTTGAAAAGATGTTTATTCAATTATCTTATTTTTTCTATTATCGAGCTAAATCATATTAGTAAAATAAATAACCTAACAGAAAAATGCTCTGTATACTGACGTGCCCCAAATACCAGTGCTGTATCAATGAAAATATGTCGACTGATCGAGATAGCACGTTCTTCTATCACAATTCGAGGTAGCACGTTCTTCTATCACAATTGGAAAGGAAAGGAATTATTAAGGAAATTGGAGCGGTCCAGTTGACTCAAATGCTTTTTTTTATGACTTTTTTTTCAATGAACCTCAAAACATGCATACGTGGTATAGCGTTATTCCGTAGATGCTAATTTTTCATAAAATATATAACTAAAGGGCAAAACTATGATTTTTCGTATTTTTATTACGTAAATAAGAAAAACTTTTGTGTTACTACTAACTTGAAAAAGTATGACATTTTGTATGGTTATTATGAAAAAAAACTGCCCAAGCGAATGTTTTATACAAATCAGAATGAAATTTTGAGTCGTTTATGTCTATATTTATGCCTATACTTATGTCACGGAATTATTTATTATTGCCATTGATTAATATTAAGTGTTGCCGAAACACGGCAACTTTGCGGACATTGAAGTTGACACCAATGCTCTCAATTCGCCAGCCAAGATTCGTAATCTTTCATCAATCCTTCATGGTTCAATATTGAATGTATATGGCTTACGACGGGCAAGATGGGGTTTTTTCTTGAAATGTTTGCGTCAAACCGTTGCTAAAAATGGTTTATCTTAGTGCTAAATAGCCAAAAAAAATAACGTCACCCGTAGCATGAACGTCTTGCCCATTTAACTGCACGTAAAGTTACATAAATTATTTTTCATCTCTGGTGTTTTGTGGTGAAAAACATTTAAAAATTCGTGAAGTCTCAGTATAGTCTAGACAATAATATATATTTTTTTTCAAATTTAATATTGGATTGTGGCGAACGCTTCATCCCCCTCAGCGCGAGACGAATTGGCAACCTCGTAAATCGTTGGCTCCCAGAACTCAATAGAGTTCTGGGCATTCATGTATACTCTCCCTTGTGCTTATAATTACCTATCCTGTCATCAAAATAATTTATAATGACTTTGCATTAAAAAAACAATAGTGATCGTAACAGAGAATATTTAGTTTGTAGTAAACGTAAAAAAAACGCGTATCAAATTTCTAACATACACCCAAGCGAACCCACGGGCTCGTTCACTATAAAAGTCCAGTTTGAATCGCAATATTTCTTGAGAAACTGCGCCAAAAAGTGTAGGTTTTAATGTTTTCCACGTCAACGATGGGGTGGAATATACAGAATGCTCAACGGTGAGCTTTTGATGGACGTATTTGTGAGTAAAAAAAATCAGTGTCCTTTGAAGTTTATCGGCACATTGCTCAACCCTTGTTGGAATTGCAAAAAATATTCCAAAATGGTAAAATTGGCCACATGACGGCGCGCAAAAGCCTCTCTCTCTCTCTCTCTCTCTCTCTCTCTCTCTCTCTCTCTCTCTCTCGCTCTCTCTCTCTCTCTCTTCCTCTCTCTCTCTCGCTCTCTCTCTCGACTTTAACTTTTGAAACTGCACAGGTCAACGTGGGCCGAGTCCCATACATTGGTAAATTCACGAACTTCACCCGAAAGCGCGTCTGATGCACCCTTTGAACTCGTGGAGCAAACAGTCAGTGTGTACGTATGAAATTTATTCTCACACTGTGCACGGAACTTCACACACAATCGTCACTCTTTAACGATCCCGCTATTGAAACTCCCTCGAGTCGTTTACTTTCGCACGAATTGTCGATCGACCCGACTCCCTTCTGCACGCCGGAACTATATGAAATAGAAAACATAACGAGCGTAAGGGGAAAAAAATATGGTGCTCATTCGATCGACACGCATTCGATGGTTTCCTTATCGTCATTTTCACCTCATCCTCCATTCTCGGACTCGCCGTGTACAAAAGAGAGTAAAAGACGAAATCTTGATGGTGAGTATGCACAAAAGTCGAGCTGAGCTTATCAAGCGACGAATCTTAATTTATCAATTAAGCCTTTAGGCGGGAAAAAAGCTGCTGATTTTCATGATTTTTTTTTTTGAGGAAAGATTTCTTCGCCATTTTTGAAACTTAGGGTGTGTTTTATTACTACTTTTGGTTGTTACGTGGTATTTTTTTATTAATTTTAAAAAATGCCGGTGGTGTGGTCTCCTGAACGGGTTGTAACGGATGTTGTCTGACGTCGTGACACATAGCGTCGGCGGGATTGGTCTGAAAAAAAACCAATGAAAGTGTTTCTTTAATTAACACTTACATGCAGAATATGAACCAAGAAAAAGTGAGAAATGTTGAAAATCGATTGAATGGTACGCTTTGAAACAAAAATATTGATTTTTACAAAAAAATTGCTACATTTTCCAACAATAAAATACTTTTTTTTTATTTTTCAAAAACATTTAGGGTCATGTTTCAAACAACAAGGTTACAAAGGTTTATACGAAGTTTCATCAGAATCGTTCGATTAGTTTTCTAGCTAGATGTCACGACAGTTTTGAAAATGCATTATTAAAGATTAATAAAAAAAGCCATGTAACAGCCAAAAGTAGTAATAAAACGTATCCCAAGTTCCAAAAATGGTGGCAAAATCTTACCTTAAGAGGTTAGTCCACTCTAGAGGCCGAAAAAATAGGCTTTTTGGGGATTTTTTTTCAGAAAAACTAAAAAATAAATCGAGATTACGAAAAAGGGTGTTTATCATACATATCGTCAAATAAAAAAATCGTCAGATAATTGTTGATAACAAATCAATTATGCAATATAAAAAAAAATCCTACGTACTTCCATAGACAATGTATTTTTCAAGATATATTCAACATTTCAAGTGAATCGGTTGAAAATTGTATGAGTTAAGGTAACGGTACCAATGATCGGACGGTTAAGAGCATTTTTAGATTATAGGATTTAGTATTCATTTAAGGAACGTTAAAAAAAAAATGACCGGACCTAACGTCAAGCTCGTAAATTCTAGTTTTCAAAACACATGCATTAACTGCCGGTAAGTTAAATATTTTTATTTTTATACGCTCTAATGTTCAATAACACAAAATGTACCAATTTTCGGACAGCTGTTAGCGTTACGTACCTATGTTCGGACACGCTCATGTCCCAATTTTCGGACATGCAGAAATTGATTCCTATGGTTGCAAGGTTATGTTGAACTGGTACGTAAGATCTAAATATAGGACACATGTACTTACCAATTGATTTTCTCTTCTTTTTTCCCTTCTTTTTTCACTTCTTTTTTTTCAAAATCCCAAACTAAGTCAGTAATAAGTCATTTATCGCGAGGTACGCAGCGAAACGAAATCAACAACGCGTGGCGTCCGGCGATTTGGTCTCTATGGCTACGTGCTCTCGTACTAGTGATCGGACGAGATCACTGTGGATGAGCTTCGACCGTGGTACATGCGTGTGATACATGTCCCAATTAATGGGACACTGAATTTATTATATAAAACCTTATCCAAACCGAAATTTAACGACGGTTTCGAAAAGTCGGTTCGATTCACTTTCGATGGATCATAAGTCTAGTCTAGAAATCGATAAAAAATAAACTCCTATTACTATCACAAATTATTGCAACTCTTTGGTTCTTCGGTTTAGAAAAGTGCATTCATGACATGGCTGACTCGGACTCGTTAATATAACTCGTCAATTTCACTACTAAAATTCGTTATTAACGTACAATTTTCCAGTAATCAATTAATAATTGAAGGCTGAATAGAATGCAAGCGTTACTTTTCGTTAACTATCAATTATATATGTAATATAGTGAAGTATTCGAACTACTGTCCGAAAATTGGGACCCGTCCGAGCATTGGTACCGTTACCTTATGTTTCCGGCCAACTTAAAAAATTCAGTTTTGAGATGAACGCTGCACAGCCATTTTGAAATTATTCGCTTTAAAAAAATTATTGTATACAGTCACTGAAATGTATGATAAACACCCATTTTTGTAATCTTGATTTATTTTGTAGTTTTTCTATAAAAAAAAGCCAAATAGCCTATTTCTTCGGCCTCTAAAGTGGCCTAAGGCCTTTAAAAAAATCATGAAAATCAGCTATTTGTTTTCCTCGCCTAAAGGTATCTCTCCCCTTAATTGGAATATACAGGCGCGTTTCCAAATCCGTCCGGCCCTTAAAAAAACGAATCCTCAAGAAAACACGTTAATAAAGTGAATTATCGCAGACTTCAATTTGGATCTCCTCTTCGTATTGAATCTCTGGCGGTCTCACGACCAATGCAACAACTCGGCAAATACAATGTTCACACTTGCTCAGCTTTTTATTTGGAAGCGAGGCAAACAAATATTCACTCACGGAGGCACTGCCCGAATTGGAGCTTTATTTTTTCAAGAGCCTCATCCGTTTGATAAATCTTGTACGGCATACGTAATGCACAGAGCGTATTTACGACGAGCGAATAAGCTGGCGACAGGATCAGAGGTACAACATGAAAAAGTACAGTGAACTTCCGGCGCGTTGCCAGAAAGCATACGACCCCAGAAAGCTCGGACGTAAAACGGAATCGTTAAAAACGTCGAGCCATACACACACACGCACACATATATATACACACAGATGTGTATCTACATATATATCCGTTAGTAGCGTCGATCAGAAAAGTTCCACGTCCAATTACGCCACCTGCGCCAAGTGATTCGCCAGCAGAAAAATCCTTCCGAATAAAGCATTCCCACACAGCGATTTCCTTGGCAAATTGCATTGCATCAAATCGAGCCAGTCCAAAATTATCAAATATTTTCAAACCATTTAAAAGTTTTTTGAGAAAAGTGGATGGCAAGCTTGCAAAACAAGTAGATGCATTATTTTTCTTCATCTTCATCTTCATTTCGCGATTTTTTCCCAAAATTTTCAATGAGTTGACGATTGATGAGATGACGGTTTACGATAATTAATTTCCTCATAGTTTCAGGATAATTCAATACACTCCATACGTACCCCAGCTTGACGTCCCCCAATTTGTATCAAATTTTCGATTTTTTTTCTCTGGACACTGTGACGTTCGAATCCTCCGCGACGATTTTCGAAGGCTATTTTTTGTTCTCTGTTCTTCGAGGCTTGAAATCTGTAGAGAGTTAAGGATGAGGAGAGAAAATGCCAAGTCTTGAGAAAATTGAGAATTGAGGCCTTAGTAACGGGTATAAAATCATGTGCGAATTTAACATTTTTTTTCGTATGAAAAAGTGATTCACTCATAAAATTAATTACACATCTATTGAGTATGAATATCAAGGTGTTAGAAAAGATATATATTTTTTTCGATGTACAAAATGGCCGACTACTAATATTTTCTCTTGTTACATTTTTTTAGGCGCTCCGCGGCATGACATTCGGCATCAACAATTTTTTACCTAGAACAAAAAACAAAAATTCTCGTCAATCTGCATTAGAATACTTAGAGAAGTACGTACGGAATTTAAAAATCATTGTTTTATTCAAAAGTTGTAGGTATGTGAACTTAAGCAATGAATTTTCAATGAAAATTTTCGTTATAGCTGCTCATAAATTGCTCATAAAATGAAAAGTTTTCGATTAATCAGAAATTCCGTACGTACTTCTCTGCGAAATGCAATTAGGAACATAACTTTTAAATTTGAAGTAAATCGAGTGAAAATTGTTAAAGTTATTTGTCACGCCAATTGGAAAAAAGCTGTTTCGAGAAGTTTCGAGCAGTCGGCCATTTTGTACATTGAAAAAAATATATATATTTTCTAACACCTTGATATTCATACTAAATAGATGTGTAATTAATTTTATGAGTGAATCACTTTTTCATACGAAAAAAAATTGTTACATTCGCACATGATTTTATACCCGTTACTGTGGCCTAAGGCCTTAAGTCGACCTGATAACTTGCGCGAGCCGACGTGGAATGGCCCATATTTGTACCAATATATGGGCACACGTGTGTGCGCCCGAATACGGGTGCATGTCCGTTTGACGAGTGAACTCCCGAGGGTTTTCCGTTGATCCGCAATCCTGTATGCACACGTACCCAAGAGTTTATTTTTTATCTCCTTATTCTCTTATTCACGATCGAGACGAGGAAAAAAACACTGACGACATCGTACATCGAATCGGGGTACGTCGAACTTTTCCAAGCGAAAAAAACAGCGAGTTAACCATCACTATTTGTTTATATTTAAAGGCATGGACGAAAATTCTCGTGAAACTGAATACGTGAAATGTGTTTACCTGTTCATGGTTACTTCTCGTGCATCGTCCAATATAGAATTTGTTTGGTAACAAACAAACAAAAAACACTAACCAATCCAAATGCAAAGTTTCGTTTTGCTGGACATCTGAGTGACGTAACGAATCGTGGCAAGGTTTTTGTTTCGTAACTGCACTCATCACGAGGCAGAACTTTTTTTTAACAGTGATCAATAAACCCAACAGCTACTTAATAACAATATAGAGGAAATCAATCAAAATTCATTGAATCGTCAGCATAAGCTTTCGGCCCGAAAAAGGTCGATTTTCGCGATTTTTTCTGACGAGATTATTCGGATGACAAAGTCAGGATTTTACACACGATTCGTATAAACTATTTCCAAGTTTGAGTAAATTTTTTTCCTTATATTGACAATAATAAAGTTGTTATCATTTAAACAAAATGACGCCGTTGGTCCATGGTCAATTGGTGTAGATGTTTCTGGCAACTAGGGGGATCTTAGAATAAAAATACTTCTGATATAATAACAAAACTTTCGTATGACCGAATACCTTTTGAAAGTTTCGTAATTATATGGTTTAGTGATTTTTCCTAAATATGAGGAAAATCCTAGGAAAACACTTTTCCTAAAAACCTAAAAAACCGTCGCCCGCAACATAACATCATTATTTGCACAAAAAAGCGATAAATCGCGAAAAAAACAATTGGAGGCCATTTTCAGGGAAAGTCACTAAACTATATAATTGCCGAAAACTTTGATAATGACGAAAATGGCAAGCCGTAGAAAAAAAATCGATCTTCAAGGGATCATCACAGTGTAATGGGTCGAAAAATAGCTGATTTTCACGATTTTTTTCGAGCGCTAAAATACGCTAGTCAGTCTAATTTTTTTATGTCAAATCAAAGCACTCATGAAGAACAGAAAATATATTTTTAAGCGTTTATTTTTACATTTTTTTAACGATTGAAAATGTCTTCGAAAAAAAAGAGTCCTCACAGTGTACACGGTTGTGGCCGCAAATATTATCTGAAACAAAATTTGTAAAAAGATGATTAATCAGTATGAAAGCCGCCATCTTGCTATGGAGATCTTTTTAAAAACAAAATTGACAGAACTTCGAATTTAGCCGATTTTTTCGACAGCTTTTCGTTAAAAGTATATGAAGATACAAAAAAAGCTTCCATAGCAAGATAAAGAATGGCGTGAAGGATATTGTATCGAAATTTCAAACGGATAGCTTGAAAACTTTTTTTTGAGAGTGTACACCGTTTTGAAAAACGACATTTTGAGAAAAACGCGTTTAAAGTTTCGAGTGCGGAATTTTCACATAAATTGTCTACTTACGATGAATCGGCGATGCCAGGTCCATGTTTATGACCGTCTATACTATCGAATAATGCAAAAAGAAGCATTTTTAAAAAAATGTCACATTGTGATGATCGCTTAACAAAAAATAACACCTTTAATCATTTGTTATTAACAAATGAATAAACATGTCAAAAAGTCATTCGGTTCTACGATGAAAATTTTTATAAACTATGCTCTGTCCGAATTTCAAGTGAATCGGACGAATACATTTTGCGTTAGGACTGACACCGTTTCATAAACCGTAGTTTAAGGGGAGATATACACCTCGGAGCCGGAAAAAAGGTCATTTTTGTGAATTTTTTCAAGGAAAACTATTTGAAATTTCGGATTGGGGTTTTAATTATCTAAAAGTATATACATTCAAAAGTATGTTTAATTTTCTTTATTTAAAAATGTCAAAAATATACAAGGATATTGTATGACCTTGGAGCGTCGTTAAAAAATCTGCGTATATGGTACCCACCGGCGTTTCTTGAAAAATCATCTGAAAAAAAAAACCAAAAAGATTATCAAATTAGATACTATAATCTAGTACTTGTCATAGTCCATTTTGAAAATATCGATTTATGACAAAATGGCGGACGTTTGAACATAAATAGCGATTTTTGGGCCAAAAATTAGTTATTATTTTGCCTATAAAACAAAAACTAAGTAATGGAAAAAAATCCTATGATAAGTACTACATAATGGTGTATAGAATAACCACAAAAAACCTCAAGGCAATCGGTTCATTGGTTTTCGAGAAATTTTGGGTACCGATGTGAAAAACGTGGTTTTGAGAAAAACGCGTTTGAAAATTTGAGAATGAATAAATCATGAAATTTGTCAACTTACAAGGAGTCATCGATACCAGGCCCATAATCCTCGACCTCGATCATGTATGTGTAAATCTCTCCTTAGAAAAAAACAAAAGGTAGAAAGTTAAATCGCCGAAGGGCGGTTCGCCGTAGCGCAGGAAGCGATCTACCCTTCCCCAAAATCGTCATGACTGGATCAATTTTTGGAATATTTACGAGATTTTTGTTGCAAATTGAATTTAAAACCCTAGACTATAAAACTATGCAATAAAAAAACCGTACTGTTGAAATTTCGAGCTCATGCAGACCCCTCAGTAAAATATCATTCATTCAATGAGTATTACTATTGTTATTATTATTCTTATCTTTATAATGATTATAACTGCTATTGCTGTTATCGTATACAATATACGGTTAACAGCGATTGAATGGCAATTGATATAGCACGTTCGTTTCGCCTGCCACGCACGGCCATGATAAATCTGCTGCTCCAGTTTTGTTTCCGATAGTACCAAAAATGCAGTACGGAATTAAGGGGGGAAATCTCCTTAGACCCCCAAAAAAGAGTCATTTTTCATGAATTTTTTTAAAGGTGATAAAATAATCGCAGCATTTAAAATTATTGACCTTTTCCTATTACAACTTTCAAGTGTTACATTTTTTCTTTTTTAAACAAAACAAAATGGCGGCGTTATATGGTATTCCTTCAGGCGTCTTTTGAAAAACTGCTCATGTCATGGCTCAAAAAGTTATTGATCGATGTGGCAGAAATTTTGGGAGGTTTCTCACGGTGACATTATTGGAAGGATATACCAAAAGTTTTAAGGTTATCGCGTAAATAAATTACTTTTTTGGGGTAAAAATTGTCGAGAAAATGGTTAAAAATATGAAAATATGATTACAAAGCCTATTTAATTTTTAACTTTATACTTTTTTATAGGTATATCCTTCCAATAATGTTATGGTGAGAAACCGCCCAAAATTTCAACCAGATCGATCTATAATTTGTTGAGCTATAACATGAGCAGTTTTTCAAAAGACCGCTACAGGAATACGTTATAACATCGGCGTTTTGTTTTGTTTGAAAATGAAAAAAAAATTGATACTTGAAAGTTGTAATAAGATAATGTAAAATTTTTAAAATAAAGCGATTATTTTATCACCTTAAAAAAAATTAATGAAAAACGATTCATTTTCGAGCGTCTAAAAGGATTTAAGCCCTTAACGTTGTGACGGGGTCTCACCGTGGCGGGTGAAGTACGAGAGGAACGCCCTATGTTTATGCACGGAGGTGATTAACTGTTACCAACTGTTGGCCACCAAATAATCGTATTATCAAAAGTGCGTTTTCGAACGATTTTTCTACATCTATTTGGAAAAATATGCATTTATGAACAAAAATTTTCCATAAGTGTAATGCAATGTACGTGTAATGCCCACAAAATACGACGAGTTTTCGATTTTTTTCTTCTAAAAAACAGGGCGATCAGCAAAGGGATTATAAACTTCCAGAAAAAATTTCAGCCCAGTGGTAGCATTTCGCTCTAACCCCATAACAACTTTAAGGGGCTATACCAGTGTGAACGCTGAAAATTTGGGTGATTTTCAGGAATTTTTTGTAGAAAAGTACTCAATTAAACGTTTCGGAAAATTAAGAATATATTTGGCTATATTTGACCTATATGACATTATTTTTTTTATAGAAAAATATTGAGATCCAAGCGACTTATGCGCTGCCTTTGGAGGCACCAAAAAAAAAATCCTCCTCTGCTGACATGATTCTGGCCGATTGAGTGGCTGAAACCGAAAAAGAAAAAAATGTTGAACTGGAAGGTATTTCCTGTACAATGACGTAGGATTTTCGAAAAATATCAAAATCAAACAAAATGGCGTAGTTATGAAAAAAGTATGTTTTCTTACCTATAAAATGGTCGTTTTTTTCAATGCCAAATCGTCAATTTTCATCCAATCACAAATATCCTACGTCATTGTAGAGTAAATATATTCAAGATATTATTTAAATATACTCAAATATACTCAAGTAAATATATTCAAGATATTATTCAAATATATTCAAATATACTCAGTTCAAATGTCAAGTCAATCGGATAATTGCTCTTTGAGTTACAATGTCAGCAAATTTTTTAAATCTCATTTCGAGAAAAACGCGTTTCAAGATTTACCTACCGATTTTTGCAAGATAAAATGATAATGATATTCTTGAAAGTATAAACTGTCGACAAAGGCAAAAAACTCGATTTTTTCAAAGTGTCCCACTGGTATAGCCCCTTAAGTACTAAAGTCCAAAAATAGTAAACGGCAAGCCGAAAATCGGATTATGAACTCCGACTGTGCGCTCAGTGCCGCAAAGCCCTGATGCTTCACGTGCGTACCTCGTATTTCCTCACAGTTTCTCAATCAACGAATCCGATACGTTATTTAGTGGCATGAATAAGTTATTTAGTGGTAGAACTCGTGATAACTCGGCAAATAGATCGTTCCTGTAACTACCGAAAACACGTAGTTACGAGGCAAAGCTTGACTCACAAATGAGCAGGTTGCACTGGAAAGTGGAGGTTTCGTCAAGTGTACGCGTGGTGAGCATTAAGCTTCGAAACTACATACGCAATATTGCATCATTTATCTGCGGTTGCTGCGTCGTCATGGATGATGAGCTTAACTATACAAAGAGTACAAGAGCGAGACGGAGAACGTGAAAATTTGAGCTGAGCGTACGAGTGCCTCAATACAATAGGTAAGCATAGACGTGAGACCGTACGGAGCCTAGAAAAGCAGGGGACGTTTGCCTGCGAATGGATTCAGTTCCACTATAGAGAACTCCCCATCTACCCGGGTATTAGGAAGAAAGAGAGCAGGAGAGACGGAGCATGGAAGAGCGAAGGAAGACGGAGCAAGAAAGAGAGAGACGAAAAGATAAAGAAATGAATGAAGGAAGCGTCTACTCGCACGAAGCTCTTCGAAGTTACGACGATGCAAAGCACGTAACTCAGACCTTCTTAACAGCACACTGTTGAAGAAAGGAACGCCATTGCAGTACGGCTACCCTGGCTGAACCTGACAGAAACGTATATAGTGGAATCGTTCCAGGGGTGTCGTAGTAAAAGCTTGGGGCATAACATCGGGCCCCTTTTTGCTCGATTCGCTTAGTAGTCACGCTATTACCATCTTGCTCACCTCTATATACAGAGTGTCTCAAAATAACCTCGGCCGCCTCGTCGCTGTTTGCAAACGTTCACTTTTATGACGAAATTTTCAATAACATTTTCGCATAATTGTGGACTTATTTCATTAAGGGGTTAGGGCACAGTAACGGGTGTAAAATCATGAGCGAATTCAACAATTTTTTTCGTATGGCAAAGTGATTCACTCATAAAATTAATTACACATTGATTTAGTATGAATATCAAGCTGTTAGATTTTTTTGGTGTACGAAATGGTCAACTACTAATATTTTCTTTTATTGGCTTTTTTAGGCGCTCCGCGGCGTGGCATTTAGCATCCACAATTTTTTACCTGGAACAAAAAACCATAATTCTCGTGAATTTACATTAGAATACCTTGAGAAGTACGTACGGGATTTAAAAAATATTGTTTAATTCAAAAGTTGTTATTTGTTATTGAAAAGCTGGTATTTGAATTTAAGGCGTTACCCCCACTTGTAGCGCAAAAAAAAGGCCTTTTTCATTAATTTTTTTAAAGAAAACTACAAAACTTTTTTAATCGATCAATATACCATCTTAAAGAACACATGTTGAAGAACTGTCAGTAATTTTTTTATTGAAAAATATTACATTGTTTAGTGGCAAATGGCCGTCAATGAAATAATGTTTATATATACACGGTTTGCGGTGACCAACATTACGGCGAAGTGGATCATCTGAAAAAAAAATGCGGATGGATTTAGTCAAATATAAGTATAAACTAGTCTTTAATCGAAGGATTTTAAAAAATATTCATTTTTCACAAAATGGCGGACAGTCAAAGTTAATGGTTCGATTTTAACGAAAAAAAAAACGGCCGTTTTTTGGCTATAAAACGGCCATTTTTTTAGAAAAAAAATCGAACGATTAAAGACTACATTTTTATGTATTAAATAAGCCTGCAAAATTTCAAGAAGATCGGTTCATTAGTGTTCGAGTAATCTTGGTCACCGACTTCAGAAATGCCATTTTGAGAAAAATGCGTTTAAAGTTTCAATTTCAGTTTACACGAAGAAAATATTTTTTTTTGTAAACTTACATAGAGTCATCTATTGCGGGCCCATACAGAAGTATGGGCTCGGATACTTATACTTCAAAAAAATGCAATAAAAAAAATCGATTTTTTCAAAATCGCAAGTGGGTGTAACCCCTTAAGAAATGAATTTTCAGTGAAACATTTCGTTATAACTGCTCATAAACTGCTCATAAAATGAAAAGTTATCGATTAATCAGAAATTCTGTGCGTTCTTATCTGCGAAATGCAATTAAGAACATAACTTTTAATTTTGAAGTAAATCGAGTGAAAATTGTTGAAGTTATTTGCCACGCCAATCGGAAAAAAGCTGTTTCGAGAACTTTCGAGTATTCGCCCATTTTGTACATCGAATAAAAATATAAATACATATTTTTTCTAACAGCTTGATATTCATACTAAATGGATGTGTAATTCATTTTATGAGTGACCTACTTTTTCACACGAAAAATAATTGTTAAATTCGCACATGATTTTATACCCGATACTGTGGCCTAACGCCTTAACAGAAACGTATATAGAGGAATCGTACCTGGAGAATCGTAGTTTAAGCTTGGGGCATAACATCGGGCCCCTTTTTGCTCGACTCGCTTAGTAGTCACGCTATTACCATCTTGCTCACCTGTATGTACAGAGTGTCTCAAAATGACATGACATTTTAATTTACTGATAAAACGTATTATTTATTTGAAAAGTACGAATATTTTTATTTTAATATAAGGTACAAATATGGAGGTTATGTGAGGAACACAATATCCGACAAATGGCCGCCTCGTCCCTGTTTGCGAACGATCACGCTTTTGACGAAATTTTCAATAACATTTTGGCATAGTTACGGACTAATTTCATTAACGATGCGTCCAATGGCGTTAAATCGCACGATCTTGGTCCCGAATTGACATCGCCGCGGCGCGAGATAACACGACCATGAAACTTCGTCTGCAATAACTGCATTGTTTCGTCCACAGTGTGGCAGGTTGCGCCATATTGTTAGAAGAATGTGTCTTCCGAGTCCATGCCGTTTATGCCATTTATTGGATATTGGGTTCCACCCATAACCTCCATGTTTGCATTATTTATTTGAAAAATATTCGAAGTTTTCAAATAAATAATACGTTTTATTAATAAATAAAAATGTCAAGTCATTTAAAGACACCCTGTATATGTGTATGCACATGCATATTTTCTCTTGTGGATTCCCTGCTTTTCGCTGGAGGTCTTAAGGGGTCTTCTCACTTTAGACGCTAAAAAAGGCAATTTTCATGCATTTTTTGTAGGTTTATATAATGGAAATTGAAATAAAAGTTGTTACACTTAATAAATACACTTTTGAAATACGTTATTTTTTTTAATTTGGTGTGTTTATGTAAGCCAAGCAAACTTTAAACGCGTTTTTCTTAAAACAACATTTTTCGACGACTTGTTGATCAAATCTTCGAAACTACTGAACTGATCCTTATGAAATTTCAACCACATATTATTTACAACTAGAGCTATAGCGCATGGGATTTAATTTTTTTTGATATTTACTATTTTCATTTGCCAAAAACGGTGAAAGAAAACACGTTTTTGTTTTGTTTGTTTTTTTCGAAAAAATGTCCGGCATTTTGTTATTTTTGCATATATAAAAAATCGTATAATATACGCTATAGCCATTAATATACTGAATCTAAAACCGTTTGATTTTTTTGTTTCGGATGATCCATCACCGAGGTTTCATCAACAGCGCAGTCCTACAATTTTTTTAGGACATTTTTTAAACTACCATTTTCGTCTAAAAATAGTGACTTAAATAAATAATTTTTTTTTAATTTATTTCGAACGTGTGTTTATGAAGTCTAACAACTTTTACATCAATATCCGTAATACAAACCTATCAAAAAAAAAAATTGATGAAAGTAGCCTTTTTTAGCGTCTAAAGGGAAAAACCCCCTTAATATCTATGAATAAATAAAAGAAGAGAAAAGGAATCCGCAGTGAGTGTGGAGGAGCAATAGCAATGTAGCCTTGTATCCTTCTCTCTGTCTTCATTGTTTTACCCTGTCTTTTCTTTTCTCTCTCCGTCTCTCTCATTCTACCCCTTTACCTCTTTCCCACTCACTTTCGGCCAATTTTTCTCTCTCTATCTTCCATGCATCTAAGCAACACTTCGCCATTCCGCTATTCTCCCAGGAGAAAAATTGTCCCCGGACTCATCCGCTCTACTTGCCTCGCCATCCGGACCTCCAGGAGATGATCCACCCATCTGTACACCCACACACGTGTACCCACACCTGTGACCCTTTGCTTGTCCTTCGCAGACTCAAATTTGTTGCAGACGCCCGGCAAGAGAAAAATAGAGTCCTCACTTTTGTCCAGAATTCTGCGTCGAGTGCTAGAAGCGATCAATTTATTCTATACTTAAGGTGTAAAAGAATACCTTAAGTATAGAATAAATGTATAGAGTAAATATACATCCCAATATACTGGTAAAATTTCAAGCCAAGTTACCGAATTTTTAATGAAAAATTACGATTCTGAAAATCGTCTCATTTATTCGGCGCTTTATGGAAATGAGACGATTGCCACATTTCTATCTAATAATTTATGTACTCAATAACTCTACATGCGTCATGTTAACTGCTCAAGCGTGTAAAAAAATCTAAAGATTCCGTAACGGCAAAAAAAACAGGGGGTCACTGAATGTTTAACCCTTCGACTGCACACCTCCCCCATGAACCTCTGACTGCATTTGGGGTCGATCGGACCCCAGACGTTTTTCAGATCGTTGTATTTCGGTAAATATGCAGTTTTTTTTGTAGCGACGTTTTTTGTAGTCAATGATCCTTATTTTGTGGCCCAAAAGCCATTTTTTAAGAAAAACCAAAATTGAGTGCCTAATATATATCCCGATATGAACATTCGTTCATATCGGGAGGTGCGTTGAAAAATACATAATTGCATTAAAAAAATCACAATTGTTTTTTTTTTCTAATTAAAAAAATCCCTTGAGGTGTTTAAAGACGAAGGTCTATAGATACGAAAAAAGACAGTGTCGATCTTCTTTCCAAAAAGTATATTTATTCGGAGGTTTCAATTTCAGCATTTTCGGGATAGTGAAAAATGGAAAAGATCGACTTCTTCGGCAGATTAATTGTTAAAAACGTATATTTGCCACATTTTTTAAAAAACGATGACTTATTATTATTGATATTTACCGCAATCGATGCATAAGTACAGTCGGTGCTCGTTGCACATAGCCCTCCTGCATAACGGACACTTGCTCTTACAAGGACCATCACTTTGGTATCGTCCTCCGATTTTGTTGTCACTTTTTTATATGGAAGAGTATCAAAAACTAAGAGGCTTGTTTTTTATTGGCTTGATTTTTTTATCGGTGGAAAAACGGTTTTGAGGGGTGAAACGCACCCTCAAAAATGGGGATGTTTTTCGTTTTTCGTCGATAACGTTTTAACGGTACGAGATATAAAAAAATTTCATCCACAATTTTTTACCTAGAACAAAAAACAATAATTCTCGTCAATCTACATTAGAATATCTAAAGGAGTACGGACGGAATTTAAAAAATATTGTTTTATTCAAAAGTTGTTGGTATTTGAACTTAAAAAACGAATTTTCAGTGAAAAATTTCGTTATAACTGCTCATAAAATGCTCATAAAATGAAAAGTTTTCGATTGATCAGAAATTCCGTACGTACTTCTCTGCGGAATGCAATTAGAAACATAACTTTTGAATTTGAAGTAAATCGAGTAAAAATTGTTGAAGTTATTTGTCACGCCAATTGGAAAAAAGCTGTTTCGAGAAGTTTCGGGTATTCGCCCATTTTGTACATCGAAAAAAAAATATCAATATATATTTTTTCTAACAGCTTGATATTCATACTAAATAGATGTGTAATTAATTTTATGAGTGAATCACTTTTTTATGCGAAAAAAATTGTTAAATCCGCACATGATTTTATATCCGGTACTGTGGCCTAAGGCCTTAAGGAAAAATCAATGATAAAACTTGTGACTAGAAAAAATATGACTAGCAGAAGGATCTTCGCAGTCGCGACTTTTCAGAGAAAATGTCTAAACCTACTAAATTTCCGCGAAATTTTTTATTCCAGTTCATCGTTGGGTGTAAATTGTGAGTTATTATTGTGAAGTGCCACTGTAATTTACCAATGATTCAAAAGGGCTCTCCTCATGCCTCCACAAAATACCTCAATATCCGGAAAACTAAAATGAAAATGTTTTTGAAATTTGTCCTCGTCAAGAACACTGAGAGGATAATAATGTTTTCCCTGCCAGTTCAATCATCAATTCGCGTTTACCGCATCCATTTTTTCATTCGGTTATTAAGAGACCGAGCAATTGGATTTTCCAACAACTCGTTCGTGTACGAAGTAATTTTTCGAATGAACAACAAGAGCGAAACGCTCGAGACATTCTTATCAGTAACGTTGAAAAAGTAGTTACAATTATTCATCAACACTACGTTGTGAAACAACGAAATATATCGAGAATGTATTATTGTTGTGGCGGCGACGGATAAAATGTAAAAGAAAATTAACGTGACGCTTCTCTTCTCGCACGGCTGCTTGCTCACTTGACCCCCCATAATGTGGAGAAACCCAGCGCGCATATCAGGTCATAATTACTCAACGCCCAGTGATGTGGCTGTTCTTTTTTACATCGTTAATCATACCCTCTAATGCTCGGGACGTGAGCGTGCTCGGTCTGTACTGTACGCGCCGTTACCACTAGTGAACTCGCCGTAGCTTTGGTGGCGCGCCACCGCGTGACGTCTCACACGCATCGCTCGGATGTAAGAATCAATTTTCGCACATTTGCGCGGATGTACGCCTTGCAATTGCTGACCCACTGTTTTTAATATGAAGGGTTCGCTATTTTTTTCACGCTGATACGCCATCTCGATTTTTATGTGGAAATTCGAAAGAAAAGTATACCTACCTTAAGGGACAGCGTAACGGGTCGAAAAGAGGCTGATTTTGGTGGACGAAAATGGCAAGGCGTAGAAAAAAAAATACATTTTTAAGGCATCCTTAAAAACACAATTTTTAAGGTGTGTGTGTGTGTGTGTGTGTGTGTGTGTGTGTGTGTGTGTGTGTGTGTGTGTGTGTGCGTGCGCGTGTGCGTGCGCGTGTGCGTGTGCGTGTGCGCGTGTGTGTGTGTGTGTCACGTGTGTGTGTGTCACGTGTGTGTGTGTCACGTGTGTGTGTCACGTGTGTGTGTGTGTGTGTGTGTGTGTGTGTGTGCGCGCGCGCGCGCGCGTGCGTGCGTGCGTGCGTGCGTGCGTGCGTGCGTGCGTGCGTGCGTGCGTGCGTGCGTGCGTGCGTGCGTGCGTGCGTGCGTGCGTGCGTGCGTGCGTGCGTGCGTGCGTGCGTGCGTGCGTGCGTGCGTGCGTGCGTGCGTGCGTGCGTGCGTGCGTGCGTGCGTGCGTGCGTGCGTGCGTGTGTGTGTGTGTGTGTGTGTGTGTGTGTGTGTGTGTGTGTGTGTGTGTGTGTGTGTGTGTGTGTGTGTGTGTGTGTGTGTGTGTGTGTGTGTGTGTGTGTGTGTGTGAATGCGTGCGTGCGTGTGTGTGTGTGTGCGTGCGTGCGTGTGTGCGTGCGTGCGTGTGTGCGTGCGTGCGTGCGAGCGTGCGTGCGTGTGCGTGTGCGTCTGATAGGAGGAGCGTCCTTGTGGTCAGCTCCTCCTATCAATCCACGGCCCCGAGCATGTAGGGTCTGCTAATCATATGTGCCTGACAAACATTGATTGTACATCAACCGTTTACGTGTTAACGTGTCGTCAACACGGCGGTAATAAATTTGGCGACATAACGGGTTGCGCGATTGACGGGTACCTTCCCCAATATCGTCATCGCGCATATAATTTTCAGTCATTAAATCGTAAGCCACCAATGCAAGGATGTTTAATCGGAGATCATAAAACACGAGTAACGATCGCACGGCCGTACACGATAATACGAAAGCCAAACTAAGTCAAACAAACGACCTCAATGACAAAATCCTGTGCTTTTTTTTACTAAGGGTCTTAAATGAGTAGACTTTATCTACGTTAAATAGTGTACTTACAGAATTCGTCGTATCGGGATCTTGCTTCGTGCAAGAAAGTCATTTCCATTTGAATAAGCACCAGGGTGTAGTGAATTTTACGCAGGTTTCTGCATTTTTTTTGTGGGAAAATCGCCTTCAGAAAGGTTGAGTGTATCGGACACTTTAAAGTACAAAAAATTAGGGTATGGCGTTGAGACAATAGGAGATCCAGTGTTCGGTTATTTTTCTCATGGGGTCCTCGAAATCTTCATTGGCTTTTGAGCTTTCGGATGAAAAGCATCAAAATAATTCGTCGAAGATCTTGTCCAATGCGGATAATTTTTTCTCGGTTCCTATGTGACAGCGATCGTTTCTGCACCTCCAGATTGTGAGTAAGTAGATAGTTGGAGAGAACTTCGTCATACCATCATTCTAACCCTTTATACGTAGAACTGATTAATTTTTCATTGAAAATATCTTCGGAACCTGTATATTGTATTATGTAAAACGTGAAATTATCAGTAAATGAAAAACACCGATCGGACAGCTGAGAAATTAAATAGTGAAAGAAGATTCAAAGATCATTTGTGCTTGAAGTTATGACTATTTCGCAGCAGTACTATAAGATTTATCAAAAATTACATTTTTATTTATATTTTATACAAACTGTCTATAATTTAATTTCACGAATTATATACATTTATATATATATAATGTATTTATATATATATATATATTTGGGTGTGCGGAAAAAAATTGATACTTTTTTTTCGGTTGCATCCACCAAAAAAGGTGAATTAAGGTAAAAAATGAAGGATCCTCGAAGGAGAGCTCAAAAAAAGTATTTCAAATGGCGCATTGCATTTGAATATTTTCCATAAGAATAACCCAGGAAAATTTTAGGATTTCTGAATGTGGTAGTGCAACTCTTCAGAAAAAAATCAAACAAAGATGACATTAACATACTCTCATGGAGAATCGAATTTTCAACAAAAAGGTTTTTACGAAAAATTAGCTCAGATCAATCGTTCAAGTGGAATCGCTGTCTGAAATTTAATTGATAAAAAAAATTCAAAAGGCTGTAAAAATCGAATTTTTCGCTTTACGAAAAAACTTTTTGGGTTTTTTTTGTAGAGAATGTTCTGTTCTAACATACAATTTGCATGGAATCGTTCTCAAAATATTTCACTGATACAAAAAAGAATCAAGTACAACAAGAAATATAAAAGAAACGACGTCCATCATTGATCGTTTTTCGAAAAGTTTTATTCAATGAATTTGGTTTAATAAGATAAAATAATTTGTTTTTACATTATAATGCTTGATAATCATCGTTCCTTTTTTAAAGAGTCTGTTTGTTGCAATTAGGGTATTTCTGTCGATGATTTTGCACTAAGCCCAATAAATATTGTAGCTGCTCTTCGTTTCTTTGTTAATGAACCGTTATATGCTTCTATCAAAGTGACACCACGTTCGGCTACGTTATTAACGACTTTTGGATTTAAAAAAAATCAAAGCAACTAAAATAAGTGGCATTTTCCGGTCATAATTCAATATTTACTCTCAAAAAATCATGAGGTAAATTGAATTGCTGGAAAAGAAATAAGGATTCTTGAGTAACGAAATCGTTTATGTCTTTTTTCAGTAACATTTCCCAATCATTTTTTTTAGCAATTACTCACTCGGAAGGATTTTTGGATTTTTCTCGAGATTGCAGAGCTTGTACCATTTTTGCCTTCACACTTATCGGCACAGCATTGTCGAAAAACGGGAAAGCAACAATTTTCTCGTTAAAGTACCACAAGTGACTAGCTAATTTTTTCGAGGCAACCTCCCCTACTACAAGATTCACTTCGCAATAACGAATGAAATTTTGTATCAGTGACAGATCTTGATTTGGGGCCAAAATGGGGGAAAAATGTCGCGGTTTCCCGTTCGTGGCGCTAGTGCGACGCTTGTAATTTTGCACTACGAGCTACCGCACTACGAGCTACCGCAAGTCGCTTAAATAATAAAATTTAATTTCAGACAGCGATACCACTTGAACGGTTGTTCTAAGCTAATTGTTCGTAGGAACTTTTTTGTAGGGAATTCAATTCTCTATCAGAATATCTTAATGACATTTTTGTGAGATTTTTTTCTGAAGAGTTTTACTACGACGTTCAGAACCCATATAGGGTCGCCTGCCGTAACAAAAATGCCAGCATTCAGCCATTAAACGGTTTGCTGATAATCGGCCAATAATTCGTCGACCAGCATTGGGATACTGTAGGCGGGTGAACGGCTTGCCAGTTCTATGCCAGCCATTCGTGGGCCAATACTATCGCACCGATAATATGGCGATCAGCATTGGGGTATCGTAGGCGGATGAACGGCTTGCCAGATCTATGCCAGCCATTGGTGGGCCAATACCATCGCACCGATAATACGGCGATCAGCATTGGGGTATCGTAGGCGGATGAACGACTTGCCAGATCTATTCCAGTCATTGATGGTTTGTTTTTGGGCGTTTTGCAAATGCAGGTCGTTAAACTGTAACACGTAAAAACAAGGAATAAGGTTTCGAAAAGCATATCCCACTGATGAAGCTGAAATTTTGCACCGACCTTCTTTTCAATATTTTAAGAGAACCTTTAAAAGGATATTGGCGACTAGCAATAGTTTTCGATGTATCGTATATTGAAAGTTATTTATTGTACTGCGCTTCTACTATATTACATAAACCCAAACAAACCCATCCCACATGGCAAGTGATAAGCACATACGGGCCAGCTCTGTTTGCCAGAAAGCAGCGCGGCCGGAGGAGTGGGGGGTATCTATCGGATATATAGATATACTCGTATGGCGTGAAACAATAAACTTTACAATGCGATATATCGAAAACTATTGCTAGTCGTCAAAAATCCGTTAACGGTTTCTCTTAGGATAATGAGAGGAAGTTCGGTGCAAAATTTCAGCTCGATCAGAGGAGTATGCTTTTCGGAACTTCACCCAAAACGAGCGAGTTATTTTTACAGCCTAAATGGACCAAAAGAATTGTCGGTAAACTTTAATGTCACGAATAAAATGATCGGCATAAATGTAAGGAACGAACAAACGATGGATTCTGTAAGTGTTAGAATGGCTAAGTGGGTAGGGCGCTCGACACTAGAACGAAAGGCGCAGGTTCGATCCCGATGAAAGGTAAAAACTTGAACAATGCAGAAAGCGTTTTTAATGCAATTATTCTATGTACATGGACATAAGTAAAGCGTAAGAAAACAAAAAAGATACTACTAGAATTTTTATATTCATAATTTGTCAATGTTTTGTTTTTCATTTCCGGCAGAAGATCCGGCAGCCGTTGCTGGGCCAATATGGGCGTATGATAGTTGGCCAAGTCTTAGCAGCCATTCATGGTTTACCATTACCAACCATCCATGGTGCGGATCTAGCCCGTTTACATAGCCATTACCGCGCCGTCGTTTGTTCTCTGGCAACCAGTCGTGGGCCATTACTGTGCCGATTGTAAAACCCTATTTGGGAAGTGCCAATATTTTCCTGTGTTATTCTTATGGAAAGTATTCAAATGCAATGCGCCGTTCGAAATAATTTTTTTTTGAGCTCTCATTCGAGGTTTCTTCTTTTTTTTACCTTAATTCACCTTTTTGGTGGATGCAACCGAAAAAAAATATCGATTTTTTTCTGCACACCCTAATATATATATATATATATATATATGAATGTATATAATTCAAATACAAATACAAATCGTTGAATAATATAATTTTAACAACTACGACTGACGTGAATCTGACATGTTATACAATGCAAAACTTAATGAGTGCAACGATAACAAGATCTGGTGACTTATACACCCGGCCTGAAAAGCAGCCCTCATAATAATACTAACACGCCAACCAGTCTACTCTAAACGCGTCGCAGAACTCCTGGGGAGGAGACGAGAAATCGCGAGAGCAACCGCTCCGACAGCTCATATTTTAATAAGTAGGTGTTCAATTGGACTTCAAAGATTGCAATTTTCGGAGATTCTACAACGTTAGATGTTCCAAAAGTAGGCTGCAGATAGCTGAAATGAGCGTCGCATGCTAGTTGTTCTGAAGTGAGGTATGACAAAGGTTGCGGGTGTTCGTCTGGTCGAACTCCGCAAGGAGGAATCTCTAAGCGGGAAGAGAGCTCTCCACGGTAAAGCGGAACGTGTAAATAATGAATCCTATGAGCAAGCAAACCGAGAAAATAAAAGCGCCCGTTCTTGACCGACAGCCAATTCAAACGGTGACTGTAAGGCGTAACATGAGTATCTCGTCTAAGATTAAATATAAAACGTATACAAAAGTTTATAAGCTTCTGCAACTTTATTTGAAAGAAAAAAATTGCCAAATTCCGATTTTTTCCTGGGAAATGGTTGGTGAAGAAGAAACGCATTTTTTTTAACACGAAGGTACATATATTAGAGAGCCTCAAAAACTAAACAAAAAATACAGAAAAACAACAAAAACATAGCCGCCGGCAGATTACATTTTTCCGCGACGTCTGGCGGTGGATACTTCCCAGCTTAAATGGACCATCCGAAATCTTAAAACCAAACGGGTTATTCGAGTTAATAATAAATACGAAACCTCGACGATCGTCGATTATAAATTTTTTTTAACAACGTGCCGACCAATTGAAACTCGCGTATACAAAATCTATGAAAAAAAACTTCATTTTTTCGTAACTATTAAAAAAATTGAGATCGACTTTTTTTTAAGTGAGATCGTCAACGACCTTGAAATGTTGCTCATCGATCTCCTGTAAATTGGGAAACAATCCATGAAGTGGTTCTCGAGGTATCATGTCAGGGAATATAGCTCAAAAGTGGTACTATCGACTAAAAATATTTTTGGAAAATGCAAATTTTCGACCCACCAGGTAGATGTAGCCCGTTAAGGAATCATCACAGTGTGACCGCCCGAAAAATAGCCGACTTCCGCGATTTTTTTTAGGTGGATAGGATAAGCTAATCGGCCTAATTTTTTTTTACAAATTAAAGCACCGATATAGAATACAAAATGATTTTTTTTATTTCTTTATTTATTGTTTAACATTGTTTTTATTTGCGGAAAATTACGTGGAAAAAATGGTGTCCCATGGTGGCCAGAATTGCGGCCGCAAATTTTATATGAAACAAAAATTTCAAAATTATTATTAATCTGTAGAAAAGCCGCTATGTTCCTATGGGGGAACCCCATTTTCCTTTTGTTTTAGTCAAATTTAAAAAAATGGCGGCGGTTTGAACGAAAAGTATTAAATTTAGCCTTTTTTCGACAGTTTTTCGTAAAAAAAAATAGGAAGATATTTAAAAAAAAGCTTCAATAGCACCATAAGGAATGTCGCGAAGAATGTTCTGTGAAAATTTCAACCGGATAGCTTAAAAACTCTTCCTCTGAGAGTGGCCAGCGTTTTGAAGACACCATTCCGAGAAAGACGCGTTTAAAGTTCTAAGAAAGGCTTAACTTTTTCTAAGAAAGGCTGTAGCGGCCGAAACAATACGAATGTCGATCTAAAAATTGGACAGAACGTTTATAACTGTGTATACTATCGGATGATGCAAACAAATATCGATCTTTGGAAAATTTCACACTGTGATGATTCCTTAAGTTCGTCTGATAGGTCAAGGCAAACGAGACAGCAGTAGTCGACATGAGGGAAGATCAATGCAGTAACTAAATTAGCCCAGAGTTCTGTTGATAGTGCATTCTTGTGGTACTTTAGCCTGAAAAAAACATTATTTACTTTTTTGAAGATGGTGGACACCTGAAGTCAAGACGACAAGTTAAAAGTAAACATAAACTCAGTTTGCGTGCATCAGATGAGTGAGGTATTACAGTATTATTGACTAATAACGGGACCAAGTTTGAAGGTTGAGCTCGTGAATATATGCTGGACTACCAAAATTTAAGGTCTAGATTTAAATGCATCAAGGGTAAGTCCATTAGTTGATGCAAACGTGGAAGTCACGTTCACGTCATGTGTTACCATGTCGACAGCAGCTTTAGGGTCATTCGAATGACAGTGAACATAGATCTGACTGTCGTCAGCAAATATCATCAAGCCACAATAGCGGAGACCACAGCTTATATCATTAAAGCCTTAGGCCACAGTAACGGGTATAAAATCATGTGCGAATTTAACAATATTTTTTCGTATGAAAAAGTGATTCACTCACAAAATTAATTACACATCTATTTAATATGAATATCAAGCTGTTAGAAAATATATATATTTTTTTCGATGTACAAAATGGCCGACTACTAATATTTTCTTTTGTTATCTTTTTTTTAAGCGCTCCGCGGCGTGACATTTAGCATCCACAATTTTTTACCTAGAACAAAAAACAGAAATTCTCGTCAATCTACATTAGAATACCTAGAGAAGTACGTACGGAATTTAAAAATCATTGTTTTTGTTTCATAAGTTGTAGGTATTGGAAATTAAGAAATTAATTTTCAGTGAAAAATTTCGTTATAACTACTCATAAACGGCTTATAAAATGAAAAGTATTCGATTAATCAGAAATTCCGTACGTACTTCTCTGCGAAATGCAATTAGGAACATAACTTTTAAATTTGAAGTAAATCGAGTGAAAATTGTTGAAGTTATTTGTCACGCCAATTGGAAAAACGCTGTTTCGAGAAGTTTCGACTAGTCGGCCATTTTGTACATCGAAAAAAATATATATATATTTTTTCTAACAGCTTGATATTCATACTAAATAGATGTGTAATTAATTTCATGAGTAAATCACTTTTTCATACGAAATAAAAATTGTTAAATTCGCACATGATTTTACACCCGTCACTGTGGCCTAAGGTCTTAATGTATAAGAAAAAAAGCAGTGGGCCTAGGACGGAGCCCTGGGGCACACTCCTGGTAGAGGATAACCAATCAGAGCATCCGCCCTGGGCATCAAGTACAACTTGGGTTCTTTCTTTAAGGTACGAGAAAAACCAGCTCACAGTCTGGATTAAGAAACCAAAGGATCTGGCTTTAAATACCGGTTGTAAATGAGGCACATGATCCAACGCCTTGCCAAAATCTGATAAAACAAGAATAGTCGACATCCTCTGGTCGATACCGTACCGTTTATTATCTGAAACTCTCAGAAATGCGAAGTGGGTGCTAAACGACTCGCTGAACTCCAACTGGCAATCGTTAGGAAGATCTCGTTCGACAAGAAGGCCATAATTTGTGAATGAACAATGCGGTCAAACACCTTAGAGAGCTCGGAAAGATTCGCTACAGGTCTGGTAGCTGACGGAGCACGAGGAGTTTTAATCTTTGATAATGGTCGGATAAACGCCCGTGTCCAACAGCAGGAAAAATATGGATGTTGAATGGCTAGAGCCTAAATAAGACTGTTAGTACCGGTGCGATAGATGACTTAGCTTTGGAGATAGAAAATGGAGAGCGGCCATCGGGACCAGCACGACGAGGAGAGGAAGCTGTAGGAGAGAGGTATTTATTAAGGGGTTACGTTGGTTTCGAAGCCAAAAAAGCATATTTTCTCTTTTTTTTAAATATAATGTATAAATTATTTTATTCAAAATGTTAAGCACATAAAAAAGCAACATTTCAACACTATTTAAAAAAAAAATTCATCTAAATATTTGGGAAATTCAGCCGGTGGGACCTGGTTTCCGGAGACCCCTAACAAAGTGGCCTCATGGTGGTCAGGATAACTCATGATAGCTTTATCTAAAATTGAAAAACCAATTTTTTTCCTTAGTCGTTAAGTATAGCTCGGAATTGAACGAAGAATTGAAAAAAATGAAATTTGAATTTTTGATGCAGTTGTATGCAAAATAGTTTGATTTTTGGTACAATTTACACTACGTATAGTCTTGTAAAATTAGTTGTAATCGAAAAAAACCTTCATTCAATCACTAGTCAATGCTATTCTGAAGAAGTGTGCAAAATTTCAATAAGACCGGTGCATTAGTTTTTAAGAAATCGTGTCCACCGACCTCAAAAATATTGTTTTGAGAAAAACTTGATTACCTGCGTCGCTCCCGGCCGGTCTTTCCCAACGGGGGAAATTCCCAAAGGCTCTTTGTCCTAGACTTTTACTCCGATTGACTTAAAACTGTGAGAGAATATTTTAGACGTATTGTACTATTAGATAACAAAAATGTTTAAATGGATTTTTTGAAATTTTCAAACCCACGTAACCTCTTAACTGCATCTACAGTAATTGGTGAAAAAAGAAAAAGAATAGTGAGATTGTGGAACAGAGTTTAGAGAGTCGATAAAGTCTGCAATGTAAGAGCTCGTTACCAACTCCAGAGGTGTATACATAGTACCTACGCATTTAGCTGACTAGCGCGAAAGAAACCAAGGGAGGGGGGAGGTAGACGCGTTAGTTTCAATAAGCCCCAAATTCGCAACTACCTACCACAGTTCAGGTGGTCCATTAATGGTACTGATTTTGGTGAAAAAAAATCGCTCCCTCACATGATGCAGCTACCAAGTCGCGCTATCACGGAACCGATGATAAACGTTATATAGCACCGCACTTTTGGTACGTTTAGCAGGCCTAAACAATTTATGACTTGCGAGCGTCATAAATTGCGTCCTGCCTCTAACGGGATTATCCCATATGACAGCTATATTTTTCGCTGTTTTTGGATTTTTTTTCCTGAATCATTAAAACTCACTATCTTTGAATTTTTACCACACATGTATTAATATTTTTACAGTCTCTCAATCTTGTGATACAAAAATAACGAGTTGAATCGACTTTTCTCTGTTAGGAAGACACTCATGTGTGAAAAAATTGGCTTGACAACTGCCATGATTCCGAAGGTTTTGCTAAAAATCTGATCTGAAAAAAAATCAAACGGCACTTTAATTTGTAGACGTGAGGCTATCGCCGAAACTAGGGTAAAGTAAAAATTTCGAAAATTGATTTTTTGGCACGGTTTTAAAAGTTAAGTTCCAAAATTTCATAATTAATTCGGCTTTTTGAACAAAAAAACACTATGGCAGATATCAGTAATATTCTAGTTCGAGTGAGAACTATAGATGTGCTGACTATGCCATTAAAAAATAGCGAAATCCGTTCAATAGTTTTTGAGATATCATGGGAGCCAATTTGAAAAATACAGTTTTGAGAAAAAGGCGTTTAAAAGTTCAAGTACGATTTACACAAAGAAAATGTTGGCTCACCAATAGTCTGCTATGCCGAGACCATACAAAACGCACACATTTTTTGCAATTTGTGCAAGCAAAATTTGTTCGATGTTTTGGATCTGTCACATGGGATGACCGCCTTAAGTTCAATCGTGAGCCACGAGGTCGCGTTCCTGCATAGGTACGAACGCGTCGAATGCATCACAGATTACATGAGTAAAAGGCAGAGTCAGGTTATCTACATTTGCGGAGATGCTATCGGACTCCGAGATTCAATCGATAAGTAGAGCAATAGCAGTAACAATATTTGCACTGTAAGCTCGCTGATTGAAATTCTTGAGACCGTGTGACACACGCTTCGAGCGCTTCGAAATCTTAAACCCTAATTTCGACTGAACGATTCAACCAATTGAGATGAAATTTATTGTGTACACGCGATATCGTTGCAAAAAGAGCCTGACAATCGACATTTTTTCAAATTTCGAAGAAAACTTCACAGATTGCAGTTAGGGCAGAACGGGGTCACTTGATCATGATTTTGTTCTAAGCAGTATAGCTCCGGATTAATTAAGTGATAAATAATGATATCTTTTAAAATGAATAGGTTGTTTATTTGGCTATGTAGCACCATAAAGAAACTGTAGTAAAAATGTTGCTCACTAGACTAAACTTACATGAATATTCACAAAAGTCAGATGGCTAGTTAAGGCGTTACCCCCACTTGTAGCGCAAAAAAAGGCCTTTTTCATGAATTTTTTTAAAGAAAACTACAAAACTTTTTTAATCGATCTATATACCATCTTAAAGAACACATCTTGAAGAACTTTCAGTAATTGTTTTATTGAAAAATATTACATTGTTTAGTGGCAAATGGCCGTCAATGCAATAATGTTTTTATATACACGGTTTGCGGTGACCAACATTGCGGCGAAGTGGATCATCTGAAAAAAAAAATGCGGATGGATTTAGTCAAATATAAGTATAAACTAGTTTTTAATCGAAGGATTTTAAAAAATATTCATTTTTCACAAAATGGCGGACAGTCAAAGTTAATGGTTCGATTTTAACGAAAAAAAACGGCCGTTTTTTGGCTATAAAACGGCCATTTTTTTTTTCGAAAAAAAAAAACGAACGATTAAAGACTACATTTTTATGTATTAAATAAGCCTGCAAAATTTCAAGAAGATCGGTTCATTAGTGTTCGAGTAATCTTGGTCACCGACTTCAGAAATGCCATTTTGAGAAAAACGCGTTTAAAGTTTCAATTTCAGTTTACACGAAGTGTAAAGTTTCAGTTTATCTCAGTCAATTTTGTTCGGATCGACTTGAAATTTTCAGGACATTCAGGACTTCAAAAAAATGCAATAAAAAAAATCGATTTTTTCAAAATCGCAAGTGGGGGTAACCCCTCAAGGGGCTATGACAGTGCGAACGCTGAAAATTTGGGTGATTTTCGGGAATTGTTTGGAAGAAAAGTACTCGATTAAATGTTTCGGAAAATTAAGAATATATTTGGCTATATTTCACCTATATTACATAATTTTTTCATAGAAAATTATTGAGATCCAAGCGACTTATGCGCTGCCTTCGGAGGCGCAAAAAAAAGTTCTTCCACTGCTGACACGATTCCGGCCGATTGAGCAGCCGAAACCCAAAAAGGAAAAAATGTCGTTAAACTGGAAGGTATTTTCTGCACAATGACGTAGGATTTTCGAAAAATATGAAAATCTAACAAAATAGCGTAGTTATAAAAAAAGTCTGCTTTCTTGCCTGTAAAATGGTAGTTTTTTTCAATGCCAAATCGTCAATTTTCATCCAATCAAAAATATCCTACGTCATTGTAGAGTAAATATATTCAAGAGTACTCAGTTCAAATTTCCAGTTAATCGGATAATTGCTCTTTGAGTTACAATGTCAGCAAATTTGAAAAATCTCATTTCGAGAAAAACGCGTTTAAAGATTCAACTATCGATTTTTGCAAGATAAAATGATATTGATATAAATGGTGTAAATGAAAATGACATTCTTGAAAGTATCAACTGTCAAAAAGGCAAAAAAATCGATTTTTTTAGTGTCACACTGGTATAGCCCCATAAATATTCTCATACGCATTTTCTTCATCCAAACATTCATTTTCTCTCCTCAACATGTACATTTTTTCGCCAAAGAAGGGGAAATTTTTCAATCCATTAGACCTGTTTGCATAAAAGTTTTTTAAAAAACATCCCAATTAGGAATATTTGTCTGACCCGAGTAAATCCCGGATTCCGTCTCATTATATAATATAGATCGCCAGCCAAGAATTCCCAAGACTATCTCCTATCTCTTCGCTTTTCGCTTGTCCGTTCTTCCCGTTGCTCCGCTCGTCCGTACTTCAATGTTCCTCCATTTCTATACATTCGCGGAATTCATATAATAAGACAAGCCCGACAAAGGAAAGCCCCCGGAACAATTCGCCTTCGCTGGGAGTCCGGTTTTCCTCCGGACAATGTCACTCGCCAGGACATAGACATTTGTCGACGAAGCAACAATGGAAGGACAATTAGACCCAACTGTTCGATACATCTATCCCAATGTCCAGGAGTGGAAAGAGCAAAAACGCTCAGCAAAGCAAAGAGAGAATCGGCAGGGGGAGAACAGTGAAAGGATAAAAAATGAACGCGTACGATGGAGGGGGAGTGTTTGTTCGCCGTGTATTCTTGGTGAGCCTTATTCGCGTATCCAGTATTCCCCTATATCCGAAGCGTCCTCGTCTCTAGTTATTTACGATCCTCGTTGGATAATATGGTGGTGGCGTTAGCCACGAACCGGAAAAACGGCTTACCAAAATCCCCTCACCCCGGTTCTTTCTCGTACACGTTCCGCCCTCTACTTTCTTCCATGTTTTTCATCCACGATTACTTTCCGTACCGTATTCTCGTCTTCCATCTTCTCACGCCGCAATCTTTTCCCGGGCTCTTCGTTTTCCCTCGACGGGAGAAAATAACGTAACGTTCGTGTAGGCTCAACAAGGTTAACCGCACGAGCAGAATGCTGCCATATGTATCCATAAAGATTACGAGAAGAGCCATCGCCCAAAGACCTTTAAGCGTTGTCGTTGTCGAACGATGAGGTCACCTTCAAACGAGAAATGGCGGACGAACGGGATCAGGAAAAGAGCCGGAGGGGCGGAGGAAGGGGGAGGGACAAAGGGATAGGTAAACAACAATAGTGTCCTGGAGATTGGATCCAAAGACACTCGTAAACTCGGCTTTCTAATTGGACGAGGAAAAAGAGGAATCGACGATCGGATACGGAACGAGAACAATCATTTCTGTCGGAAAATGAGCACGCGCATTTTGTGGAAAAGGGACGGTTCGAGAAGTCAAAGATTTTCATCAGCTATGTGCACGCAATATCTATTGTGAAAGAGCTATAAGTTGAAACTTGGAAGGAAAAACTTGTGTTTTAAATTTTTGCACCTTGCATTACCCCAGGCAATCCTTTTTTGCAAGTGTCCTATCACAACGCTGCTCGTTGCTTCCGTTGAAGGATCCGGATAGCCAGGACATACTCAATTCTACACGAAGCTTTGAAGGTCCGGTAAATGAAGGGACTTCTACACAGTCCACTGCTCTGGGAGATTATCATCGTAAAAAAATAATGTATCATTTTTTTCTAGAATTACAAACTATTATAATTGGGGGCATACAGGAGTCAGACGATTAATTATTGTAATCCCCTGAAAAAAAAACTTCAAGAAAACTATCCGAGAAAAAATGCGGTGCGCTTCTGGGCCGGGATTCGAACCCGAGACCTTTCGGTTGCCGGTCGACTGCTCTGACCACTGAGCTACGCCAGCCCGCTTACCTCACCTTTTTCGGATAGTCTTGATATTCGTAACGCAACGTTACATTACATAATACGAGGCAATGAAAAATCGACTATCGGAATATTTCCGAAATTGATTCACGTTGTTATCTTTTATCTCCGACCAATTGAAATTTTCCCTTTTGCGATTTTATAAATAACTTGAGAGCTAAGAATATTTAAAAAAACCCATGGACTTTTGGAACTTATTTCATGGGGAAAACCCCGTGTGGAAATTTGAGTTGGGCGAAAGTTCTGCCCTTGATCCCTAGAAAGCCTTCCCTAAATAATATCCGGCCATGGTCAAGCCGTCCAGCGTGGATGAGGTTCACCATGTAACAGGTCTTAGGCCAGGCGCCGATCCGCCGTTTCCTTTTTTGGGAACTGATCAGGAACTGAACCGGAAAACGATCAAGTACTGGAAGGCCCTTTGGCGATCTACCCGAGTAATATAGATAGTATTAAGTGGTATACCGATACTATTTATTCCTTTGCACTCGAGAGGTGAATCTCGCTCACCACTCACTATCCGAGCAAAAAAGGCTGTGAGTGCAAAGGGTTACTTCAAGGTTATAGCACTTCTGTACGTGGTACAATACACAGTACGAACTTTTATCCTCGTACAATGGTACCTTGCTTACGCGAAGCGCTTCGCTCGTAGCCACCTGGCGGATTGTTGGCGAAACACATTCAGGTAACGTCTTCCCGACCAGAACCGTGATACTTCCCAACATGGCGACACGGCGTTCAAAAACCACGAATGACCTGCATTACTTATTTGGCTCATTAAATAATTTTGACATTCGTTATGCTCAAATCATTAGTTATTGCAATCCCAGTATTTATGATAAGCATTCTTATCGTCGTCGATTATCATTGATAAAATTAATACTTCTAATGGTGAATAGAATGACAACAGATGTATTAGTTTCATCCTGATTAACTATAAATCTATTTGATGAGGTAAAAAGCAAAGTAGCTTTACACGGTGCTTAAAGGCAGGCTCCACTTTTCAGGACATGTCAATGTTCTGGCCGGATAGACATTACGTGAAAATGTACTTGCTCGCAATGTATCCAGGTTAGAAGATTGTAATTTTCAAACATAGATGGTTAGTCTTCAAAAACGATTTTGCGATTTTCCCGGTCTGTTCCATGGGCGGGGGGGGGGGGGGGGGGGGGCTCGGTCAGGTAGAATAGACACTTCAAGTCTGCTCAGGGCGCGACACAAAGTAGAGAATGCCCGGTCACATTTCTGCACGGGATGATCAAGCTTTTCAATCGGAACACCTTGTACTTTCATAAGGAATATTCGGAAAGATATATGGTTGTACATGAATATGTAATGCTTCTCTCGGTTAAGTTCAGCGATTGAGTTACTGTCGCGCCAGTGGCGTTCCAACAAAATGCACAACCAGTATTAATGCCTCGACCAAGTTCGCAATTCTCGCGCTCGCCAAATCTCCCCGCGGTAGTTATTCGTTTCCGTTTATATGCATCCAGCTTTCGTTCCTTCGTCAAGTTTCAACGTGAAGAATATACCTTAACATATACGTCATAGTTGAGCATGGAAAATGGTTGCATTGATAAATAGAGTTATTGACAATTTGGAGGGATTCACAAGTTTGTTTTGGAATCCGCCGAACCAAAGCAAACTAAAGAGTTTGACGCAGTCACGATAATTGGATAAAATGCACCCCATGTCCGTAATCATGCTGCGTACATTTTTTTAAATTTCATTTATGAGTACGTACAAGTTTTTATTTGAAAAAAATTATTATTTAGCATAAGGATCATTATTTGTTTTAATTTCGGAAAATCTTTATTCTAAGAATTTTTTTTCAATTATGAGTAAAGATCTCTTTATTTGTGAGTGGACTTTTCATTTAGCAGTAAATTCGATTTAAAAAATCATGAATTAAATCACTCTGTTACTATTGTTATGGTAGATGTAATTATTTTTCATCCCTTAGTCGCACATTAAACCTGTGCGGTCGCATTATAATTTCGCTGCTTTTGCGGTTCTACTGTTGTGAGACGAAAACGTCCACGTACAGTTTTTGAACTTGAACTTCGAATATACGTGTTAAATCGCTTTAAAAACGTCGAAAAATCACGAATACTCTTGAATCCTTCTAGAATGTGAATCCACAATGGTTCATGTACAAAAGTTATTATTTTTGTTGCTATAAAATGCTAATAGCAGCCAGGAATTTCAAAGTGACATTTCATTTGCGACGAAGTCGTTCCAGTCCAGGGCAGGCTTAAGAAATTCCTATCACGAACTTAAATATTTAACAACCAACTGATCTTCGTCTTTAAGGCGTTACCCCCACTTGTAGCGCAAAAAAGGCCTTTTTCATGATTTTTTTTAAAGAAAACTACAAAACTTTTTTAATCGATCAATATACCATCTTAAAGAACACATCTTGAAGAACTTTCAGTAATTTTTTTATTGAAAAATATTACATTGTTTAGTGGAAAATGGCCGTCAATGAAATAATGTTTTTATATACACGGTTTGCGGTGACCAACATTGCGGCGAAGTGGATCATCTGAAAAAAAAATGCGGAGGGATTTAGTCAAATATAAGTATAAACTAGTCTTTAATCGAAGGATTTTAAAAAATATTCATTTTTCACAAAATGGCGGACAGTCAAAGTTAATGATTCGATTTTAACGAAAAAAAAACGGCCGTTTTTTGGCTATAAAACGGCCATTTTTTTCGAAAAAAAATCGAACGATAAAATACTTCATTTTTATGTATTAAATAAGCCTGCAAAATTTCAAGAAGATCGGTTCATTAGTGTTCGAGTAATCTTGGTCACCGACTTCAGAAATGCCATTTTGAGAAAAACGCGTTTAAAGTTTCAATTTCAGTTTACACGAAGAAAATATTTTTTTTTGTAAACTTACATAGAGTCATCTATTCCGGGCATAAAAAAAACTGCACTTCAAATTGCACTTCAAAAAAAAACAATAAAAAAAATCGATTTTTTCAAAATCGCAAGTGGGGGTAACCCCTTAATGGAGGAAAAATACATTCCAGTATACTAGTCAAATTTCAAGCCAAGTTACCGAACCTTTAACGAAAAATTACGACTTTAAAAATCGTATAAGCTCGATATAAGCTGCTCACGCGTGTAAAAACTAAAGATTCCGCAACGACAATCAAAACTGGGGGTCACCGGATGTTTAAAGAAAATATGAAAGATAAAACTTAGAGAAATGTGACTAGCTAAAGAATTTTCGTAGCCGCGACTTTTCAGAGAAAATGTCTAAATCTTCTAAATCAGCGCGAAATTTTTTTACTCCAGTTTATCGTTGGGTATAATAATTGATTGTGACTTATTTTTATCAAGCGTCACTGTGATTTGTCAATGATTCAGAAGGGCCCTCCCTATGCCCCGACAAAATACGGCCCTCCGCGAAAAGAATATCTTAAGATCAAATTTTTATAGATATTCTCATGTGAGTTACATGTTAGATGAGACGAATGAATTATTGGGGTTCGCCGAGGATATCTTTTTCTTGTTCTTGCTGGATTTTCATTTGAGATTCATTTTACGAAGTGAATGTACATACAGTGCCGATTTTATTCAGAGTAACATTGTTAAAGTTTTCAACAGTGTTGCAGGGTTAAATGTTTCTATCTCCGTTTGCTTTCCCGCAATTTCGTGACCTTTGACTCCGTTCTCCAACTCACTTTATTCTCGTAGACTAGCTTGTTAAACGGGCACTAAATTGTAGTATGGCGAATGGTGCATGCTAATGTCCCTGTCGTGAGACAGTTTCCCGCCTGTTGGAAGTTAAAGTTTCACCAGACGACCCTGTTTATTCACGTATATGGTTCGTGAGTATCACCATGCAAAACATTTCACTACTCCGGTACACATGCACGTGTGTGACATGGTCGTTAAGGTGTTCCCCGAACTGTTTAGCGTTTTTACCCTTCTACACGGCAGGACGGACTTTGTTCCGGTTCCGATCGATCGTTTATTGCGAAGTGAGGTTTGAGAAAGAAACTGATCGGCGGCACTGGTACTTTAAACGACTTCTTTCGACATTTTCGAACCACGCGGTGAGCCCTATCAGCAAATTTTTTCCAAATATTGAAATTGTAGAAGCGCATTTTGCATTGATCGGAATTAAATTTTTATCCCAAATGTAGAATGACAGGGCCAAGTGTGGGGTCGTAAACAATTTCGTATAGACCATCGGCAAAGAACTCGGAAACACTTTTCGAACAAGATCAGTCATGTAAACAACATTCAGAATTTTTCTTATACTCAAATCTGCCATATTTTTGGATCGAATTTTTTTTCCTCTAGATATTTCGTTTACGAATTTATTTTGAATGCTATTGCAGGTAATGAATTACGCCGCATTTTTGAAAACTGTTCTACATTATTATGAACTGAATAAGCTGATAGAAAGAAATGGAAAAAACGATTGACAGCCAAATTGGAAGCAATCGTGACCCTTTCGAGTCCCTCTTAAGGAAAAAAAAACATACTCACCGCCATTTGTCAAAAAAGAACATACGATTTTATGGGAGTAGGGAAATCACCAAAAATAACAACAATTTTAGGGGCACCTAGTGAGTGAAAAAAAAGTAGCAGGGAATCAGAAAAAACCTAGAGCTTGTTTTTTAGATAAATATTTACAAGTGGGGCTCCAGCTAGAAAAGGGGTTTAGAAATGTTGTACCGTGTCGATGTATTTCAGGGCACTTTGTTTATAATATTTAAGTCGGGGGAAGACAATTTCAACCCTTATTTCAACCCCAAACGCTTTTTTAACTTTTTTAAAGGTATGGAGGAAACGGGTCCGGTGCCATCAAGTGGGTCAAATGACATGGGTTTGGCTTTGTTTGGGTTTGTTTGGGTACAAGTCAAATTAGAGTAAGCATACAGAAAACGTATTTCAAAAATCGAATATTTTCCAGAAATATTTTTTTTCTTAATAAAATACCCCTCCCCCATCATAAAAAACATATTTTCATACTGCGGAATAGCCCCAAAACGTGGAAAATTTTTTGGAGCGCATTAGGGCTGGAGCCATACTTGGAAATATTTACCGTTTTTTATCTTTACAATGCAACCTGAAACATTCCTTTGCGCCTCGTTTTAGTCAAAATTTGCAAATTTTCGTCCCGGTCGAAAATGGGATAAGGGTATCCATACTTTTGTTTAATAAAAATAGAAATATTCTTTCCGCGGTGAATGTACCTATTACTAAGCGTAATACAGGTGAAAGTAAATCCCGCAATTTATTTAAAATACAAATTTCGAATAAGGCGCCCCTTACGATTTTTCACAAGTGCTATTTTCCTTCGCGAGGTCTAGTTTTAAGTCAAAAGTGGCATATCTGTACCCCGCGAAAAAAAATGGTAACCTCCTGAGGGCCATATTTCCGCTTGAAATTTCCTGCATTTGCTCGTGTCTTCTCTGGGTTATAATTTCTATCTCAACCCAAGAGAGAGAGAGAGAGAGAGAGAGAGAGAGAGAGAGAGAGAGAGAGAGAGAGAGAGAGGAGGTACAACTTTGCCAGCTTTTAGGCTTAGCACCGTTGCAAACGAGGCATTTCATCTACACATATATCGAGCACCTATACATGCACACACACACACATTTATTCCTATTTACGCGCGAAGTGCACTTAGAAATTCAGGCAAGCTGAGAAATATACAGTCAGAAAAAAAGCACCAACGAATTATTGCGTCTTCCGGCACCTAAGCCGCACTCCACTTCAGCAAATATGCAATTACGTAAATCATCAAGTATACTCGAAAATTATTACATTAAGACCTCACGTTATCGGGAGTGTCAGCGAAAAGTATGGAAAAAATATAAAAATTTTGAAGACTTTGCAAGTTTGGGTAATGAGTTTTGCAGATATACAGGGTGTCCCAAAATTCACGGAAGAAGTCATTTTTATAGAAAACACAGGTTTTTAATTGAAAATTGTAAATTTTTTATTGATTCGTAAAGTACACAGTATAGGATTATGTACGGAATAGCATATCGGATAAATGGCCTTCACGGCCATGATTTGCATGAGGATGCAAATCTCTCGTGAGGATACGCTGTAGAGAGCTTTTCGAAATGTGCATTTCTTGACCACGGTGCCGAATTGATGCTCCTGGACTCTCAGCAACACTTTCATGAACTGATTCGATGTTTTGTGTTGAACGACGTGTTGAAGGACGGCCAGAATGTATAAGATCACTAATTGATCCAGGCTCCCTGAATGTTTAAATCAATCTCTTCACCGTTGATGAAGTTTAATCACCGACCATATTTTGTGCGAAAATTGCGATCTGTAGCTGCCAAACCTTCAGTATTTAAAAAATACTCAGCAATGAAAACGCGTTGCTCTTTCGTTTGGCGGTCCATTTTTAAGGGGCTATGGGTGAAGTGTGAACGCTGAAAATTTGGGTGATTTTCGGGAATTTTTTGGAAGAAAAGTACTCAATTGAATGTTTCGGAAAATTAAGAATATATTTGGCTATATTTGACCTATATTACATAATTTTTTCATAGAAAAATATTGAGATCCAAGCGACTTATGCGCTGCCTTCAGAGGCGCCAAAAAAAGTCCCTCCACTGCTGTCATGATTCCGGCCGATTGAGTAGCTGAAACGGAAAAGGAAAAAATTTCGTTGAACTGGAAGGTATTTACTGTACAATGACGTAGGATTTTCGAAAAATATCAAAATCTAACAAAATGGCGTAATTATGATAAAAAGTCTGTTTTCTTGCCTATAAAATGGTCGTTTTTTTAATGCCAAATCGTCAATTTTCATCCAATCAAAAATATCCTGCGTCATTGTAGAGTAAATATATTCGAGAGTACTCAGTTTAAATTTCAAGTCAATCGGATAATTGCTCTTTGAGTTGCAATGTCAGCAAATTTGAAAAATCTCATTTCGCGAAAAACGCGAGTGGTTGCTCTTTAGAAGGCTGCCATTCGGGGAGTATTACATATACGGTTTTGAAATTTTTACAGGATATTCTTCAAAGTATAAACTGTCGAAAAAGGCAGAAAAAATCGATTTTTTGAAAGTGTCACACTGGTATAGCCCCTTAATAACCCTGAACTGTCAGCTGTCACGCTGTCTCTTATTTTCGTTGGCAACAATTGACCCCACAAATGGCGCAAAATTCAAATCTTGCGTGAATTTTGGAACACCCTTTATAAATATACGAGAATATAAGACCGCCTTGAGCATTCATAGGGTCGTACTTTCGGGCAACGAATTAATTCGCCCGTTCATTTTTTCTACGCCTAATGAGTCGCCATCCCGAGCGTGGTCGAGTGTCACGTGGAATCTAGACGTCTGAAAGAAATAGTATAAGAAAAAGGATCTTCAACTTGCATGACGCGAGGACGAGGAAGAACGCGGTACTGTGTGAGTATTAAAATTGGCATGGCACTCGTCGGAAAGAGTTTTCTGGACGTCGGATGAGTGGGCTCGTGTGGTGGAGGCGGGGGCGAGGAGGGCTGGAAAAAGAATTTCTTTATACCCCGGGAGCGCGTGCATCGTCGCGTGCGGCTTTTCACGGGCTTCGAGAACGAGAAGCAGCGAGGTGGCCATACACAGCCGGTTCACGTCTGTCGAGCCCTCACCCCTCCTGCCGGAGGCGATGTTGAGAAGCTCTCCACGCAGTGAAAAGGGTAGGGGGTAGGTAAGAGGAGGTTTTCAGTAGCTCGACACACTCGACAAATCATCGTCCCGTTTTTTTAAAAACCCCACCCAACGACACACGAAAAATAAATAAAAAGTGGAGATTAAAAAAAGGAAATAAGCGTAAATGGCAGGCAGAGAAGAGGCTCGGAAAGCAAAAAAAGACGTGTGCTTTCTGTATTAAGACGGGATATACATTTAGACAGAACAAAAGCAATTTTGAGCAATTTTTTAAACTAAGAAATAATTACTCTACAATTTTCAAACTTTAGGTATACTTTAATAGTATATTTAAGTATACAAAACAATTTTTTTAATGAATTCATCATTAAAATGGCGGAGCTGTGGCAGAGTTTTACAGCAAGGTCGCCGCGGAAGTTGCGAATCAGCGTACAGTCTAGCTTCCCGTAGACTTTGATGTGCAAAAAAGTTCAAACATTTTTTCAGTTAGAACATGTATAGTTTCTATGTGACGGTAATTAAAATGAAGAAAATGCAAATTTAAGAAAGTGGTACGCATTTACAAAAAAATCAACATTTCACGCAACATTTCTGTAAAATGTGGCTTAAAAAAGTCGTTTTTTTTAAATGTTTCAAAAACTATTCTCGTCAAGTAGAAGGTACCAATATTATTAATATTTCGACCAAGTTTAAACTCCATCGGCTTAAGGAGCCACGAAAAAAGGATATTTTCGCGATTTTTTTTTTGAGGATTTTATAAAAGATGTGAATATAAAAGTTGTTAGGCTTGATAAACAAAGTCTTGAAATACATTAAAAAAAAATTAATTCATTTTTATTCATCTTTAAGTACAAAAACTATATTTTTAACTATTATTTAACTATTATTACTATAGTTGTATGACTATAGACCAAGTTTAAACTCAATCGGCTTAAGGAGCCACGAAAAAAGGATATTTTCGCGATTTTTTTTGAGGATTTTATAAAAGATATGAATGTAAAAGTTGTTGGGCTTGATAAACAAAGTCTTGAAATCCTTTTTCAAAAAATTTAATTCATTTTTATTCATCTTTAAGTACAAAAACTATAGTTTAAGGTAACGCCTCAAAAACAGGTGGGCTAGGTAGCTCTATCACAACTCGGCAACGACTTGTCTGAAACAAAAAAATTAAAGTTCATTAGATTCAGTACGACACCAGCTACAAAATGACCCTCGGATATAAAGTTTTATCAAAAAATAAAAAAATGGCAGATGAAAAACGAAAAAAGTTTTTAAAAACGCGTTTTTTTCGCAGTTTTTCGCAAAAAAAAGAGTAAAAATCAAAATTTTGAAACCATCAAGGGTCATCTTGTTGCGAATCATGTTTACAATATGTGGTTCAAATTTCAAGAGAATCGGTCTATTACTTTTAGAGATACGATGGAGCTAGATTTTGAAAACGTTGTTTCGAGAAAAACGCGTTTGAAGTTTATACTATGAAAAACTCTTACCTAAACTCAATCGGCAATTCCCGCACCGTACAAAATCCCTTCTGATTGCTCATCATCGTCGATGTCTTCAGTCAAAGTGGACTGACCCTCTTAATAATTTTTGTAATAATCCTGCACGCCAACTTCGATAATGCAGTTTTGAGAAAAACGCGTTTGAAGTTCACGCCCGCTCCGTATCGGAGCGGTGCGGCACAGCGTTGACGGGCTGTAACGTTTTTTAAATTTCGCTTTGAAACTTTGGGAAAATATTCTACATACATAGTTCTATCGTTTAAAGAGAAAAAAAAGAAATCGATTTTTTGATCGTTGTAAATGTATATCCCCCCTTAATTCGAGATACGCGGTATGGAGGTTTTTACACAAAATTATTTTTTCCGGAGAATTTTTTTCTTTATTGAGTCGGGTCTCTGAATTCTATTAAATCTTGAGGGTCGCCTGGAAAAATATATTTTTATATGGAGAACAGATTTTTTACTGATAAAAAAAACGTATTAAACCTCGACTCGTTATAGTAGGGCGTTATAGTTATGACGCATTTATCTATTTTCAGAAAACTCGGACTTAAGGTCTTTTAGAATTTTTATTCGGGCATTTATATGTGTCCATCCGTAGTCAATTTCGAGCTACCGCGATATCAATTTTTCCTCTCATTCAAATTGATCCATTAAAAAAAAAAGTTTACGATAAAAAAATACTCTTCGGTTCCATCGAAGGAAATCGCCCCTCGTATAATTGGATCATCGAATGTAGATTGAGTGTTTTTGAGCAAATACTATAACGTTCAGACTGACGGGAACTTAAAAATACGAAGCTAAAGAGGGGACAAGGGATAAAGATAAATTGAGATAAAATGATGCATGCGATATGTGAGTGAAGGGAAACTTGAGTGACGCGTAGAGCCTTTTCGCGCTCTATCAAGGGCGGAGGAGCATCAGGTTGTTCGATTGTTCGGCAGTCAAGCAAATTGCCATCCCCATGCTGATGGTTTATATCTCTCGCTCTCCCTCCCTATCATTCATTCTTTCTTCCGCTCCGCGATGCGCGTTCTACTTTCAAGCTTCGGAAAAAGCGTACGCATGTACCGGGTGTCCCAAAACGCGGGAATAAAGTTCCAGGATGCAGATAGATCTGAGAGCTCCGAGAAGGAAAGTCCTTTTTCGTTTTTCTCTCCGACGCACCGGTAGGTTGATATTAGTCAGATAATGACAACCAATCCGGCGCGCTGTTGAGCAGAAACGTAAAGAGAAAGTAGCCGTAAGTGTATAGGAAGCGAGCTTCCCCCACCACTGTTCCCCTCGTTGGAGGGCTCAAGCGTAACAACGAATCGGCTTGCGATTTTTGTCTACGCCACAATTGTTAATATTCTTCGGAGCATTGGAAGAATCAACGAGGACGCGTACCATTGTTCCATCATTGTCCAACTTAACTAAAGGAACAAAAAAACTTTTACTCGTGGGCTCTGGGAACAAGGATATTGTTCGCTATCCAATCAGTGGTGTCCTTTTAGGCCTCAGGCCACAGTAACGGGTATAAAATCATGTGCGAATTTAACCATTTTTTCCGTATGAAAAAGTGATTCACATCAAATTAATTACACATCTATTTAGTATGAGTATCAAGCTGTTAGAAAATATTTTTTTTCGTTTCGATGTACTAAATGGCCGACTACTAATATTTTCTTTCGTTATCTTTTTTTTCGGCGCTCCGCGGCGTGACATTCAGCATCCACAATTTTCGACCTAGAACAAAAAAAAATTCTCGTAATCTACATTAGAATACGTAGAGAAGTGCGTACGTGAAAAATTTCGTTATAACTGCTCATAAAATGAAAAGTTTTCGATTAATCAGAAATTCCGTACGTACTTCTCTGCAAAATGCAATTAGGAACATAATATTTAAATTTAAAGTAAATTAGTGAAAATTGTTGAAGTTATTTGTCACGCCAATTGAAAAAAAGCTGTTTCGAGAAGTTACGAGTAGTCGGCTATTTTGTGCATCAAATATATATATATATATATATATATATATATATATATATATATTTTCTAACAGCTTGATATTCATACTAAATAGATGTGTAATTAATTTTATGAGTCAATCACCTTTTCAAACGAAAAAAAAAATGTTAAATTCGCACATGGTTTTATACCCGTTACTGTGGCCAAAGGCCTTAAGAACGGAATGAACAGTGTTCTCGCTCTGGCATTTTGCAATCTACGCAGGTAGAAAAAGTTGATCGTGACCTTCGAGACACCCTGTAAACTGGTACTCGTATGGAAATTGAGAACGTAGAAGAAACGGCAATATGATGCATGGCACAGCTGGGCTTCATGACGTACCGGACTTTGTCTATCTCTTTCATTCTCTATTCTCCTTTTCTCGCGGGGAATATGAGAACGAATTTCCCGAGCTTCCGTTTTTCATCTGCAGGACTTCCTGACAATATGGTCAGGATATGGCTTTTCGTATGTTCTATCAAATACATGCGCACCTACTGCACCTCGTGGCGTTTTTTGGGTGTATCGGATCCACATATGTACAATCGAAATGCCTGATAAATAACTCGTCCATGACTCGATTTTTCGATATTGAAACAATGAATGTTTAGCCCTTAGTGGATCTCAGAGTAAATCGTATTGCCAACTTTTGTGATTGATGTTGGCTCAACATATTGGAGTGTATTGACGCTGAATCAACAGATGGGAGCATTTCGTACGTTTCTTTACAACAGCAATTATTGACTCTGAACTTTATAGAACAATTTCAATCCAATTATTTTATATTTAACTTTAACGGGGTCCTCTAGTTTCTCGGCTGGTTTTTTACGGTTTTTTCAATAATTTTTTACGGGCAAAGCATCGAAATAATCAATCTCATTATTTTTGCATAATCTTTATTAACATTTAAATAAGCTTTACAAATTTTTTGAAGTCCAAATATATAATAGAATAAACGTTATAGTGGCCGACAGGAAGCCACCAAGTAAAAGAGGTGCTTGACGGTGACCAAGATTGCGGCTGTTCTGCTTATCTGAAATCAAAAAACCAAACGGCATTTTAATCTTCATATTTAAGACTAGCGATTGAACTAGAGTGAATTATAAATTACAAAAATTGACTTTTTTATACACTTTTGAAAATTACATTCTATTTTTTACTCATTTTTTCCTAAGTTTTTCGCTCGTACAAAAAAAACTATCGAAGCAATTATGATAATCCTAGTTCAATCGCTGGCTTATAATATATTAAAGATGCTGTATAAATTTGAACAAGACCGGTGCAGTAGTTTCTGAAATATCGTGGTCACCGTTTCGAAAAATGGTGTTTCGAGAAAAATGCGTTTGAAATTTCGCGCATGTGATTTATACTTGTGAACCACTTCGAATATCGAAAAATCCTTTGGCACACATTTTCTACACATGTTGTAGATGTGATTTATGAAAGAAAAAAAATCGATTCTTTCGACCCGAGAAACTAGAGGACCCCGTTAACTTTAACCTTTTTTATCGAGCTTTACCACTTTTGTCCGCGAGATTTTTAAACTAGAAATGTCAAGCTTCAAAATGCTTTTTTTCCCCGATACGACCATTTTTCACGAAGTTACGGCCATTCAAAAATCACTGAAAAAATTTTGAAATTTTTCTTCGCCTTTAATTTTTTCGCTGAGTGTATTATGTGCATGTTTCTTGAAACGTGTCTACCCATTCGTAGACTTATTTTTTAATGCAAATTTGAATAACTTCCAATAAATTGTCAGTCATTTTCGTTCAAGCAATTGCGCACTCGACACCAAAAACAGACGTGCGAAAAATAAAAGATATTTACAAATGAGCTCGAGACCCTCAACGACCTGGCGTATGTCGATAAAGCCTTTGAATGAGTTTTCAACGTAACCAGGATGGAAGAGTTGCAAGTATACCCGTACGCCATCAGCAGAAAGAGGTCGATTTGTACGGGCCGTGTGACGGCTGAGGAAAATTATTTACGGCCATGCGAAACGGAAGATCGGAGTTATGACGACTAATACAGGGTTGAAGTGGACGGCGGAGGGAGAGGGGCAAGCTACAATGCAACACATCGATGAAGGCAAGAGAATTATCCTGCAACGATGCTCGTGTCGCACTTCGTTCTGCACCGAGCACGTTGACGTTTCGAACTCCATCCAAACGTCAGCATCGAGAGAATAACTCGACGTCAGAGCTCTCGACGTGCGTGAATAAATGGTCAGGATTTTTGTCACGAAAAATTTACTGCCCAAGCTATTCGTTTACGTACTCCATGGTCCAGACTTTAGTGACGCAGTGACGTTATATCAGTCACCAGAATAAACAAGCATCAGGGATTTTCTTTTTTTTTTGTTATTCACTCCTTCCGAGCGTTCTTGACATCGTTATTGTAAAGTTTTGTAGGGCGAGATCATTTTTTAAATATATATTGATTTTACAAAGAGGCTAATTAAATCGAATTTATTATCAGGCTAATCGAATTGACTTTATATTTGCCGATAAAAAATCGCCTGTAGTAACCGTTAAGGGGGAGATCCGTTGAGGCAGCATAAGTGAATTTTGAAGATTTTTTTGTGTCGAAACTATTTTTCTTTTTATTTATTGAGGCCTCAATTAATTTCTCAGTTCCAACGTATGGGCTTGCGAGTTTTTACGTACAACCCTTAGCCGTCTTAAGGGGGAATACACCTTTGTAAATGTTTTTGTGCATTTTTTTATTGGCTTAAAAGGTCCCATAACTATCCAAAAATGTTGAATTAGAAGGACAATTGTATGGTCCAGGGATCGCCGATTAAAGGTAAACGCGAAATTTCCATGATTTTACAGTACTTAAGGCGGTCCTCTAGTTTCTCCGGTCGAAAAAATCGATTTTTTTTCATAAATCACATCTACAACATGTGTAGAAAATGTGTGCCAAAGGATTTTTCGATATTCGGAGTGGTTCACAAGTTACGGCCCTGGAACGGAGCAGGTATACGGAGCAGGTATACTTTCAAACGCGTTTTTCTCAAAACACCATTTTCCGAAACGGTGACCACGATATTTCAGAAACTACTGCACCGATCTTGTTCAAATTTATACAGCATCTTTAATATGTTATAAGCCAGCGATTGAACTAGGATTATCATGATTGCTTCGATAGTTTTCTTTGTACGAGCGAAAAACTTAAGAAAAAATGAGTAAAAAATAGAATGTAATTTTCAAAAGTGGATAAAAAAGTCAATTTTTGTAATTTAGAATTCACTCTAGTTCAATCGCTAGTCTTAAATATGAAGATTAAAATGCCGTTTGGTTTTTTTTATTTCAGATAAGCAGAACAGCCGCAATTTTGGTCACCGTCAAGCACCTCTTTTACTTGATGTCTTCCTGTCGGCCACTATAACGTTTATTCTATTATATATTTTGACTTCAAAAAATTTGCAAAGCTTATTTAAATGTTAATAGAGATTATGCAAAAACAATGAGATTGATTATTTCGATGCTTTGCCCGTAAAAAATTATTGAAAAAGCCGTAAAAAAACAGCCGAGAAACGAGAGGACCGCGTTAAAACTTCAAACGCGTTTTTCTCGAAACTATGTTTTTAGACACGGGCGTATGCGTAGCGCCTCGGGCTTTCAATCGATGGACTTGGAATTTTAACTATAGCTTCTTGACAACATTTTCTAGTCCAGTACGTAGGATTTTTTCGATAAGTTGAAATTAAAAAATTTTGTGATCGATATTCAACCGATTTTTTTACTTTTTTAATATTAACGCCATTTTTTTAATCAATATTTTGAAAAACCGCTACGTACTGGACTGGTTTTTTATATCTACTTTCAAAATATTTTTCGTTTTTTCTCCTAACTTGAAAATTATGACGTGTGCAAATACGCCCGTAGAAGACTATGAAAAAAAAGGAGTTTTCTTTCATCGACTACTGCGCCGGCATTTTTTTTTCAAAATAATTTTTTTTTAATATTTTTTTTACTTGAGAAGAGTATGTGGCTTCCGGATGGAGGCCGTGTTGAGGATCAGCGTTGTGCCAACGTTTCGCAAACGTTACAGTCTGCATCATCAGGGCTGAGAGCTCCGATACTGAAGCTCTCGTGTCTCAGGTATTCCTTATATAGTTGCAGTCATCGTTCCAGATCGCTGCACCAGCCAATCAGATGTTTTAATTGATCAGCTGGTCAATTAAAAAACCGGGAGGACGGTGTGCCAAATAGGATTGACGTGATATCCTCCATCTCCGTTTAGATTGTCCGGATGTTTTCGGATTTCCAAGCCTTCTCGGTGTTTCCTAGAAAAATAGTTGTTTGATGGGGCCAGACTTTGGGCTTTGTCGAACTGGATGGCATGACCAGTCTCCATCCAATGTTCGGCCAGCGCTGATTGTGTAATATGGCCATATTTGATACACCGTTGGTGTTCTTGGATCCGTGTACTGATCTTCCTCCCGGTTTCCCCTATGTACACTTTACCGCATGAGCAGGGTATTTTGTATACTCCTGGTGCACTTAATGGTGGTCTTTGGTCTTTTGCACTCGGAATCACTTGTCCTAGTTTCTTCTGAGGTTTGAAGATGACTCGCACGTTATGTTTTCCAAGGACCCTGCCTATGCGATCGGTTATGCCCTGAAGGTATGGAAGGGAAGTTGTTGCAGTTATTTGTCCTTCATTCTCTCCATCAGGTGCTGTAACCGTTTTCGGATCAGCTTTTTTTCTTTTTAGATTTTTGATCGTTCTTTCGATGTTGCCTGACTTGTAGCCATTGTCTCCTAAAGCTTTTCGTAGGTGTTCTAGTTCAACCTCCAGGGAGTCTGGTTCGGAGATCGCTAGAGCTCTGTAGACCAGAGAGCTTATGACCGACTGTTTTTGGGAAGGGTGGTGATGGGACGTAGCGTGGAGGTATCTATCCGTATGCGTTGGCTTCCGGTAAACTTTATGGCCCAAAGTGCCATCGCTTTTCCGTTGAACCAGTACATCCAGAAAAGGGATTTGATTTTCCTTTTCTATCTCCATGGTGAATTGAATATTGGGGTGTTGGGAGTTGAGGAAGGTTAAGAAATGATTGAGGTTTTCTTTGCCGTGACTCCAAATGACGAAGGTGTCATCGACATATCGGAACCAGGTGGAGGGCTTGAGGGAAGCTTCTTGCAGAATTCTGTTCTCGAAGTTCTCCATAAAGATGTTGGCAATGATAGGGGAAATAGGGGAACCCATGGCTGCGCCTGAAGTTTGTTCATAAAACTGGGATTGAAATTGGAAGTATGTAGAGTTTAGGCAATGTTCTATGAGGGGCAGTAGGTTAGGGGCAACTTTTTTGGAATTTTTAACTATGCTTAGGATTTCATTGGTCGGGACGTTTGTAAACAGGGATACAACATCGAAACTCACTAAAATATCTTCTGGTTGTACCTTGATAGACTGGATCTTGTTCACAAAATCCCGGGAGTTTTGGATATAGGAGTTGTTGAGACCTACGAGTTCCTGCAAAGGTTTGCAGAGAAAACGTGCCAAGTGATATGTAGGACTGCCTATGTTGCTAACAATGGGCCTTAGTGGGATGTTTTTGTGTATTTTTGGCAGACCGTAAAGCCTGGGTTGTAGGGATTCCTTGGGTGTAAGGGCTTTGGTTAGGTTTTCCGATAGACCAGCCTTCTTTAGAAGTGTTGTTGTTTTCTTTGCTACACTCGATGTGGGGTCACGTGATAACTTCTTGTACGTGTTGGTGTCCTCGAGCAGGTTCATAATTTTACTGCAGTAGTCCGTTTTATCCATGATGACAGTTGCATTCCCTTTGTCAGCTGGTAGTATTAAGATGTCCTTGTTTGTCTTCAAATTGTGAAGAGCAAGGTGTTCTTCCTTCGTGATATTCTGCTGCGGAGGTTTTGCCTTGTGTAGAATATTGCTTATCCGTTTCCTGATGTCGTTGCCAGTATCTAGTGGGAGACGGTAGATGGCAGTTTCCACCTGGCTGATGATTTCTCTGGTCGGAATTTCTGTCGGTGTAATGGCGAAATTGTGCCCTTTTGCGAGGACTGATGTTTCAGGTGCGGAGAGTGTGTGGTTACTTAGGTTTGACTGCAACTATATAAGGAATACCTGAGACACGAGAGCTTCAGTATCGGAGCTCTCAGCCCTGATGATGCAGACTGTAACGTTTGCGAAACGTCGGCACAACGCTGATCCTCAACACGGCCTCCATCCGGAAGCCACATACTCTTCTCATTACATAAAGAGCCGCGAAAGCCTTAAAACTAAAATTTCTTTTACTTTTACGACTTGTGCTAACATATACAAGAAACCGAATTAAAAAATATTGTTTTGTTTTTCTTAAATCAATTGTCAAAAATGAGCCTTGATTTTGCCCTCACAAAGGTATATTCCCTTAAGCTTAAGGGAGCTTAAGGAAACTTAAGCTACACTATACCGCATTCGTCGAGGGTACGGGGAAACTGTGGAAAACTCATATCGGTATAGACGGTCCTACATTCTTTTGATTCGCTGGTGCACAGGCTTTAACTCAATATCCCGTGAAAAACGACGCAACCGACCCAACCTCGAGCCAGCGTCACGCCAATCACATTCTACCATTGGCCGATGAACGGCAGCACTACCGGTTTAGTGTTGCGCCACGGTAGGAGTGATCTCTTCGGCCCAACGCTGGGATGTACGGTTGGCCAATAGTAGGCTTACCGGAAATCGTAACAGTTGGCCGGATATTGGCCCAACATTGGGCTAAAGAGATCACGATCATTGGCTGACGGTTGGCGTGATCACCGGCCCATAGTAGGGCTAAGGTCGGCGTCATATTGTTGGCGCAATATTCGGGCTAGTGTTGGCCGAGTGTATGGCTATCAAAACAACCCAATGCGTAGCCAACAATCGATCAGATTCACAAGTTTCTATGCTCGATGATTGCTCATCGAAAGCATTATTAGATTCACTAACATCGTTATGCACAATCACGTGTTCGTGGAATGTTTCCAAATTTGTTTCACTATCTACTTGTCTTTTTGTTTCGTTGCCTCTGATCCTAACCTGCTGTAAAGAGTCTTCTAATTGTTGTCGTTTTAACACTCGACGTTTCTTAATACTATCATAATAACTCGGCATTTTTTTTAATACACCACAAAACTTTAGTATAAATCAATTTTATTTTTAAAAAAGTGAATTTCAGATAACAGTAATTATGAGTTTTTATTATCACAGGACGTAGAAAATGGCATGCAGCAATAATAAAAAATATATAATAATAATATACGTAAAAAAGCATTCTTGTGTATATGTATGGACTATACCGTTCAAAGGCAGTGTTGGGCCAGGATTGGAAATTCGTCAGTTTGCCATGCTAAAGATAAGAATTGGCAAAATCACGGTCAAACGATTGGCTCAGACTCAGGGCCTGCGCTCGCACCGACAATTGGCCGACGGTCATTAATTAGTACTGGTCCAGCGTTGGCTCTTCGATGGTGTGCCGAGCTCCAATTCGAGACTGGCAAACCCATGATCAACCGATTGGCCCATGTTCGGGGCCAACACTGGGACCCGATAGTTGGCTGACAGTTGGTAATCGATATTTGGCCCAAGGTTGGATGTTCGTTGGTTTGCCATGCTTCAAATGAGCACTGGCAGAATCATGGCCAAATCATTGGCCCGTATAAACTACCAACACTGGGTATTAGTGGTTGGTGCTGAATATCGTACCAAGCGTCGGCCTCATCTTAAGCGCCGGCAAATTTTTCACGGGATCTACACCAAGGTATCAGAAGTATTGGCCTCCCGCCAGGGGCTTGACGCGCCAGTCGGTTCACGACTAAGCAGTCACCGCTCCGAGTATTGGCCACGCACGATGCTGCTTAAAGGGTTAGGCCACAGTAACGGGTATAAAATTATGTGCGAATTTAACAATTTTTTTCGTATGAAAAAGTGATTCAGTCATAAAAGTAATTACACATCTATTTAGTATGAATATCATGCTGTTAGAAAAAAAATATATTTTTTTTGGACGTACAAAATGGCCGACTACTAATATTTTATTTTGTTATCTTTTTTTAGGCGCTCCGCGGCGTGACATTTAGCATCCACAATTTTGGACCTAGAACAAGAAAACAAAAATTCTTGCCACCTACATTAAAATACCTAGAAAAGTACGTACGGAATTTGAAAAATATTGTTTTATTCAAAAGTTGTAGGTATTTGCATTGAGTTGTAGGTATTTGAATGAATTTTCAGTGAAAAATTTCGTATAAAACTTCTCATGAAATGAAAAGTTTTCGACTTATCAGATATTCCGTACGAACTACTCTGCGAAATGCAATTAGGAACATAACTTTGAAATTTGAAGTAAGTCAAGTGAAAATTGTTGAAGTTATTTGTCACGCCAATTGCAAAAAAGCTGTTTCGAGAAGTTTTGAGTAGTCGGCCATTTTGTAAATCGAAAAAAAAATAAATATATTTTCTAACAGCTTGATATTCATACTTAATAGATGTGTAATTAATTTTATGAATGAATCACTTTTTCATACGAAAAAATGGTTAAATTCGCACATGATTTTATACCCGTTACTGTGGCCTAAGGCCTTAAACGACGATGGGTGACGTGCACTTTTAAGAATGACGGATTGTATCCGGGAAGTGACACAATTATATTTAAAAATTCGCTTCCCGACACCATTACTGTTTAATTATGCCGGAGGTAACGAGCTTTGTGCTTTCTTCTTACAGCACTCGAGAGCTTTCTTCCATGTTAGTTTTCGACGTGAGCTAACCAATGCGCGTCTCTCTTACCTTGTCAACTCCGCGCGTGCAGCACACGCGAATAAAAAAAAGAACCTGGCAATAACAACAACAAAATAATCGACAATATTATACGAGTTGTTGATAATAATTTTTGAATATTTGTGTGCACTAGTTTGTCTGAATAATTATTATTCGACAATAGTAAATCTTAATTTATCTTCGTTGGCGCCGCAAGTGTAAGGTTTCATTTGCAATATGGGTTATTCCGTGATCATCCGGAAGAGGTTTTTTTATAAACTTCACGCGCTGGTTCCCAAGCACTCGGGAGATTTCCCGGTGACGGAATTTTCAACACGGCCAGCGAAATGTGGCTCTCTAATTTTCCGGATACATCATTGTTATAAATGGAACTGTCGATAATTAATGTCCATGCAGGGCGAATTTAAATTCATCTTCGAGTCATTAAAAATAAGTCCCGGTGATATTTGGAAATTATTGTAAAAAAGGAGGGCTACTCGGCGTCCACCCACGTGGAGCAGCATTCGCCTGGGTCGTTACTTGGATGGGTGATCGCTCAGTGACGTACCGGCTTGCACGCCGGCTACTGAGCGAGTGGCAACTTCACTGATTGTGAATTTCAAACGATAACTCAACTGAAACTCAGCGAAAATGTAACCGCCTGGATCGTCATCGGTTTTCCGCAGTTTCCCTGTGCCCTGGTACAGACGCTGATAATAGTTGATCAACTGAAAGTGGAGTAACAAATATGGGCTAACATAGACTATCGTAATTCCCCACAATTAGAGGAAATACGAAAAATATGATTTATTTTCCATGAGAGTCATCGGGTCGAAAAAAATTGAAAGCTCTCCATTTCTGGCGTAGGAACTCCATACGCAGAAACGTAAGGAAAATAGGGCCAAAAATATTTCTCTAGTAGCAGAAATATTTTTTTTAACTCTTGCAGAAGTAGAAAAATAAAATTCCCGAAACTCACAATAATTTCGAACTCCGTCAATGTCTTTCCTATGTTGTTACACTGCCAATTTTTTGTTTAATTCAAATAGGATCTATCTAAATCAAATAGGTTTTTTATTTGTCTCACGGCCTACTACGATCTTATTTGTTTCAGCTATTCTTTTTAAATATTAAATACATTCAAACGGAATAAATAAAGATTCGATTCAAATTAATATTTATTTGCTTACAATATACACTGCAAATCCAAGTGTACCATATGCATAAAATATTCGTAAATCCAAAATAAAATGAAACACTCAATTGAGAGTTTTACCACAATGATTTTGTCTCGTAATTCGTCATACCCTCGCCGATATGCAATCGAACCTCGAACCTACCCTACTTATAGCTATGCACACTGCCCTTATGCAACCAAGTGCATCCTCGTCGCAGATATGGCATAAGAGACCAAATTAATTCATGTAATTATTTGTTGTATCACATAAACTATATCAATTAGTTAATATCATTGTGATACTGAGAGAGTTTTATCGAATAACATGGTATAGCTTTTTTAAACAAACCCATATATATATAATTCCGCTCTCTCCACCCTCTCTACTCTACCCTCCTTTAATGTGTGTGTTGCAATAAAGATAGACCAATAGTTCAATCAAATTGAAAAATAGTTGACTCTACGAAAATTCTATTTAATTTAAAAAAAAATTGAAAAGATACTTTCAATTTTGAAAGTATCAATTTTAAAAAATCAAATAGATTTAGTAGATTCAACGAAATTGTTTATTGAACAGATGAAACCGAATCACAGAATTATTAGGATTAAATAAAATATTTAGTTAGACGATATTAAATAGATTTTGATTTGAATAAATAAATATATTGAAAATAGATAATTCCAATGATGGAATGCAATAGAAAAAAAAAGATTTCACGAAAAATCTAGTTAATTCAATTTTTTTAAATCGAAAAGACGCGTTTAGTTTATATCAATAGAATTTTTCTGTCAGTGTAGTTCTTTTATTTTTTTTTTACTACCAAACCTCGATTTTTCTCTCTCCCTTGTCCTCCTCCCTTTCCACTTGGATCTTCTGGTCCATTCTTTCCCTCCAGGGTCTCTCTTCCATCTCCCATTTTCATTTCTCTTCCATTCTCATCCGTTTCGAAGATCCTTCACGTATATATATTACCTTGCGCCCGCTTGTACTTCCGGTTCTCCTGTCGTACTTTCCCGTCTTTATCTCATCTTATTTTGCTTTTGCCAATGTCTCGAAAGCCATCCGGACAATCGACATATCTATACTTTCCTCCCGTCTTTTTCCTCCTTTTATATCTTGCATCACTTTCCGTATCCCTCCTTCTCCCTTCCTCTCTCTCTCTCTTTCCCTTGCACTATCTCTCCTCTCTTTAACACCGTCGTTTTAATCAATATATCCATTCGAGCTTTTCTCCTACCTATACAAAGCTCTCTACAACTTTGATGCGTTTCTTCTGTTCCCAGGAAAGTAACACGCGAAACGTATTGTTTTTTCTGTTGCAGGAAGCGCATACATAATAAGGTGGAGTGCGCCACAGCTCATGGTTGTTGCGGTACAGTACATCCTTACAGGACCTTACATGCCGCCTTACGTACCTCAAAATCCTAATTAAGGTCATAATATCCATTATTATTATATTGATATGTAATACACACATATTGTGGATGTGTGTGCGAGTATGTTTGCGCGCGAGTGTGTGTGTGTGGGTGTATGTGCAGGTGGTAAGTACGATAGAAATGAAATACGCTTTGACGGGGCTCTTCGGCGTAATATCGGCTTTGGCAATGGACCCTTATCATTTTCTATCTCAGCAAAGGTGAACAAAGGGGTCACCACGAAGCTCAAATTAAATTGATCGTCTGTGAAAAGTTTACCCCGCGTGAACTTTATCCTCGCGCGAATTTAAAAGAAGTCTCGCTCCTCTTAATCAACGTTAGTGTCGAGTCTCGCGTCTCGTTTTCAACGTCGAAACAACTTTGGCGATAACGAACTTTCGAATTTCGTCCGAATCAACGTCCGTTGAGATTTTTGTTGTTGTCTAGCGTCTTTGTAAACTGTTTAACAATGTTTGTCGTATCGTTATTAATCATCGGGAAACGACGTTCTTCCGGTGGACTAAAGGGACGCAAAGGGGGATGCGGGTTCAAGGGTGGCGCAAAGTTTTCTCCCGGTGGGCAAGAAGATAAGGAGAGAGCAGGAGAGACGAAGGCGACGGGAGAGAGAGATAGAGAGAGAGAGGGTGAGAGAGAGAAAGGGGGGGGAAGGAGAGCATCGATCAAACGAGACTTCGTCCTTCGATTACGCAAAAAATTGGGAGATTACGACATCTCTGGCGCCTTAATTTGACCATTGGATTATGAAATATGGCCGGAAAAAATACGAAAAACAAGAACAACTTTTTTCGCTTTGAGCCTTAGTTTTGGATTTATAGCGCTTCGAAGAGAAAAAAAAATGTATTTCTACGATTTTCGATGTAAATCGAATTTTCCGCGTGTTTTACATTGTTTCGTCGTACTTTGTCGTTGATTTAACGAAGTTGGCTGCAGATCATTAGCGTTATCCACAATGCACCACGTGGAAGCTGTCTGCATTGGTATTCTTTGGCCCGGAAAAGGGCTGTTTCTTTGGGTTTGGGTTCGTTTGGGTTTGTTTGGGTTTAATACATACAGTAGAACCAACTAAAACAACTAAAGTAACCTAATTATAAAGTAAAGTACCTAAAGTACCTAATTATAAAGTAAAGTAAATTAATTAAGTAACTAAAAACGAACTAAAACAACTAAAAGTACCATTCTATTAATTTGTTCGATTTACTTGTTACTGAAATATTCTGTTCTTGTTTTTTTCTCGACATAGCGCATTCTGAAGAAGCTACATCAACGTAAACCAGTTAAATCGCGGGAGGTACCTGAGTAAACGGCGAGAAAAACAGGTAAACTTCGGGAATTATTATCTCAAAAACTAATTTTTCGATTGGATCCGGGGTTTTTTTTTATTGGAAAATATGTACATCGAGGTGTGTTTGGGAATTTTTAAAAACAAATTCGTTGACTGGAAGCTTTTCAAACGCGATTATCTCGAAACATAGTTTTCAAAGTCGGTGCCAGATGTATCTCGAAAACGGCTTGTCCGATTTTGTCCAAATTTGGATACAATATTCTTCGATAGTTTTTCTCGTTCGCCACGTAGGGGTTTTTCATTTGATTGAACCATTGCTTTTTTATGCAATGTGTATGCAATCCAAAATCGTCGGAAATTGCGAACGAAAAACGAATGTTAAATTAAAACGGTCGCAATTCCGTCAAAAATGAAAATTTCAAAAAAATCCTACGTGGCGAACGAGAAAAACTATCGAAGAATATTGTATCCAAATTTGGACAAAATCGGACAAGCCGTTTTCGAGATACATCTGGCGCCGACTTTGAAAACGATGTTTCGAGATAATCGCGATTGAAACGCTTCCAGTCAACGAATTTATGGTCAAAAATTCCTAAACATATCTCAATGTACATATTTTCCAAATAAAAAACCTGGATCCAATCGAAACATTAGTTTATGAGATAAAAATTCCGGAAGTTTATTTGTTTTTCTCGCCGTTTACTCAGGTACCTCCCCTTAATAACGAATAATTCGTGAAATGTCCTGTATCTTCGAAAGAAAGCCAAAATCGCGATTTTTTTATTCTTAAAGAGTGTTTCTTTTGGGCCAAATATGAATAATCCACGGTCAAATTAAGGCGCCAGAGATATCGTAATCGTGTCCAAAAATGGTAGGTTTTTTTCTCCCTGATAACCGATGATCGAGGTTTATACCGTGTGATCCACACCCGGGGATGTATTCGTGACGCACGTTGTGAAAATTCCGGGAACTCGAGGAGGCTTCGATCTCTCGAGGATTTCCAAGTGACTCGATGCTCGCTGAATGTTGTCTCCTCGTGCGGAGTTGCGCCCCAGCGAGTGTCCGGGAAAGACGTGCTTCTCACCTTCGCTAACAAAAACAAAAAACAACAAAGAAAAGCCCGACTTTGTACATGTGTACGAAACGGAGTAAGAAAAGGAACGAGAAGAAGAGAATAAATGTGGACAGAAGAGTGGGCGCTTGCACTCCTCGTTTGATTAATGTTTGCCGCGTGAAAAATGGCGTCTCCGTCTTCGCCAAGCTCTTCGCGCTTTTGTCTACGTATATATAATGCACTTCCGGTCGTCGCGGGCCGAGGGAAACATCGTAGCGAGGCATATACAGGGTGTCCCATTTTCGTATATACACACAGCCAAATATATGTACACGTACGTGCGTGTGTGTGTGTATGGGCATGTGTATGTGAAGGGTATTGTCAGAGGGCGCAGAAACCATGAGCAATCGTCGAGACACTTGCAGAGAGTAACCATTGTAAAGGGTGTCTCGAAATGACCGAAATTTTCATTTATTACGGTTGGTGTCTAGTCTAAAGAGCGAAAAAAAAGCTTATTTTCGAAAACGTTTTTCTCGGCTTCTTTATTAGATATAACAATAAAAAAAAATCGAGGACATAATATTATCCTTGTAGAATAGAAAAAAAAATTGTTTACTTCGTCCAGCGTTTTTTGTCCAATTTTCAGAGGGCGCCAAAGTCGAGTCCTCAAAGAAAATGTGTTTCCATGACGAACAAACAATCTCCGGATTGGCACGTATAAAACAAAAATAGGAAACGACATTTTAAAGAGGAATGTTTGCCACGTGGTAATTCACCACCGTTTGCCAAAAATCGGTAGTAGAAAATAAATGGTGGCTATTTGAAAAACACTGTACGAAAATCGACCTATTTTTGCACCGTTTGCGTCCTGCAAATTTTTATATTATACATTTTTTCCAAAAATTTGGTGAATTACCATACAATACACCTTAATAAAGAATCGTACAAAGTTTCATCAAAATCGATCGAGCGGTTGCGGAGATTGTTTATCCGCCAGTTGAAAAAAAAAAGTGATTTCCTGAAAAACGCGTTTAAAGTTTTGTCCCTACACACTTTTGTCCGGACGTGTCCCTACACACACCGCTGTAACTTTTTTTCTATCACGAATTTCGTCACAAAATTTTATGACGTGATTCTCGACGCTAAAGACGATGAAAAATGAAATAATTGTTTTTTTCGATTTTCCGAAAGTTCTAGACAAGACACCTCCTACCTTAATAAAACGTAATATTTATTTGAAAAGTACGAATATTTTTATTTTAATATAAGGTACAAACATGGAGGTTATGTGGGGAACACAATATCCAATAGATGGCCGCCTCGTCCCTGTTTGCAAACGTTCACCATTTTGACGAAATTTTCAATAACATTTTGGCATGATTGCGGACTAATTTTATTAAGGCCTTAGGCCACTCTAGAGACAAAAATAAAGACATGTTTTGTCATCTTTTTCAGCGAAACCATAAAATAAATCGAAATGATAAAATAGGGGTTTTATTATACACGTAATTGACTATACACAATTATTTTTTACAGCGGTACATGTCAAAATGGCGATCGTGCAGCATTTTTCCGATGACGCCTTTATTTCTCGAAAGTCAACGGCCGGACCAACAGCTCCTAAAATTTTCGAGTTATGATGAGACACTAAAGTTTTTTCGATTATTTATAAGAATAGCTATAGAAGTACCTAGGATTTTTTTGATACAACGTTTTTGGTCAAATCGCGCATTTCTAAAACAGAAAGTATAAAATGTCATGAGAAAAAGGTCACAACATTGTTTCTAAAAAATAAACTATGCAATATAACTTAAACAATCCTATGTAGGGCATTAGAAAATGTAATTCGAAATATACAGTTGAACATTTAAGTGAATCGGTTGACATTTGTTTGAGTTATGAGTCCGGCCAACTTGCAAAATGTAGTTTTGAGATGAACGCGTTTAAAGTTAGTAGAGAGTCACGACATGAATAATGTTCCAATACCTTCAATCTTCAACAATCTTCGAAAATAGAATACTTAGGGATTTTTCACACCCATAATCTTTTGGAATATAATTTCGTAGGTACTAAGGTACCTTTTTTAAAAAAATCAGTTTTTGAAAAAATCCTATAATGGCCTAAGGCCTTGATGGTCCGTCCAATGGCTTCCTTGAGCTCCGGAATGGCCTGTAAATCATTGACATACACTTTTCCTTTTAGAAAACCCCAAAAAAAAAGTCCAATGGCGTCAAATCGCACGATCTTGGTGGCCAATTTATATCGACGTGGCGCGAGATAACACGACCATGAAACTTCGTGGCAAGTTGCGCCATCTTGTTGAAAGAATGTGTCTTCCAAGTTCATGCCGTTTATGCCATTTATCGGATATTGTGTTCCACCCATAACCTCCATGTTTGTACCTTATATTAAAATAAAAATGTTCGTACTTTTCAAAGAAATAATACGTTTTATTAATAAATAAAAATGTCAGGTCATTTTGAGACACCCTATACATGGTAGACGAAATTCGGACCTGGAAGCTTTGCTTACCTGCGGTGATCTTCTCTCTTCGTAATGTGAAAAGGTGACAATATGATTGGGGTAGAATATCCGTAAGACGAATATCCATAACCGAATATCCATAAGTACGAGTATCCGTAAGTACGAATATCCATAAGTCGAATATCTATAAGCACGAATATCCGTATGTGAGTATAGAGTAGAAATGAGGGCCAGAAATGGCGGGAGGTAGAAAAAATGAGTAGGGGAGACCGGGGCAAAATGGTATAGCGGGGCATAATGGGACCGGGGCAAAATGGGACCGGGGCAAAACGGGTTTGGGGCAAAATGGAATAGTGAAAATCAACACTGCTGGAAAATACGTCATTCGGGCAAAACGGGACTGGGGCAAAATGGGCCGGAGAAAATCAGGCTCCTTAGAAAGAGGCGGTTGGGGCAAAACGGGATCGGGGCAAAATGGGACAGTGGAATAATTCGATGCAGAAACGAAAGAAATGCAGGGGTAAAAAACGAGGGGTAATAAATGAGTGAAAACAGGTTTTATTGAATGTTACACGATATTTGGGTCACACTCTACTTACGATACTATAATTTAACGGTGGCAATTTGGTGCCACGGTGGCAGTTTGGTGTAGTCTATTAATGCATTAATGACTATTAATGCAGTCTAAAACTTCAATTGATTTTTTGATATTCATTGTTTGACCAAATATAATGATTGGACATGCCGTTAAGGCAATGTTTCAAGGTCGACTCGTTCGATTTCGTTGAAATTTGATTAATCGTAGTAATTTAACATTAAAGAAGACGACAATTTTTATTTGTTAACTCAATCGCTTAAACAATTATTATTATTTTTGACTTTACAACAACAGTTCGTGCTCGGCTCGTCAGGATTCGTTGAATCCAATAAATTTAAGTACTTCAACATTCAAAAAAATACTAATTTTTCATTTGTTATTAAAGTTTGTTAAACAATTACTTTTGATTCTGCGGTCAGAACTGTACCAAACTTGACGTAAATTGTTATTTGAGCCTTCTTATTCGATTGGTACAATTTCTTTGTCGTTATTAATTATTTAAATAATCAAGTAATTTTTATAATCTGACGCGTGCAATTTATGGTTTTTTTTTTGTTTTTATCTTTCTTTGTTTTTTTTTTAATTTATTTTCTGCCAACTGCACGTTACTGATACTGATTTTCAAGCCATTGATGAAAATCTAACTCTTGTCAATTTTTACGTAAATTGTTTTATGAAACTAGGACCGCCGCTCCCCATGAAATCGACGGATATGTGTCGACAAATATATCGGTCAGTCCGTATTATCTGCGTATATGTGGACTGAAACGAACCACAAGCACCATTTAGATTAGATTATGTTTCAACAGCTCTTTCATAGAGCCGAAGCATGAATTTTCCTGTCATCCCATTTTGCCCCAAATTCAGCGGGCTGCGACACTTCATTTTTGTGTGTCCCATTTTGCCCCGATTCCATTTTGCCCCAATTTGATATTCCACTCCTCTCTGTCCCATTTTGCCCCTATCCCATTTTGCCCCAAATCAAGCACCAAGAAAACTACATTTTTTGCTATCCCATTATGCCCCGATCCCATTATGCCCCAGTGCCGTTGTGCCCCGGTACCGTTTTGCCCCGCTATACCATTTTGCCCCGGTCTCCCCTATAGAGGAACCCAAACAAATACCAAACAAATACCAAAAAAATAAACCCAAAAAATAAACGCATAAAAACACACTTATCTCTACCTCCCGCCATTTATGGCACTCATTTCTACTCTATACTCACTTATGGATGTTCGGCTTATGGATATTCGTACTTATGGATATTCGACTTATGGATATTCGTACTTATGGATATTCACTCATGGATATTCACTCATGGATATTCGACGACAGTGGCAAATATTACGGGACACTTGGCAGTAGAATTTCGAAGCACGACGGAAAAAAAAAATCCGTAAACGGTCCGACAACAATGGGGCCGATCGCAATATTACGACGGTAGGGAATCGAGGCTGGTTATTTTTTCAATTGAAATCTAAAGATGCATAATTCGATCTTTTTTTTTCGATAAATTCTTTATTGCTGTTTTGATTTTTTGCACACTTTATTAAAAAAAATGGGAACACGCATCCGCTTGAGGCGTTACATCTGAGTAGAAAAAATATAGTGTATAAAAATTACAATGTAATGATATACAAAAGAAATGATGAACGGATTTTTTGTTGTTGCGTTTTTAGAGCTCATTTTCCGCTCCGCGCGAAACAGCCTAGACGGTGAAAGTAGCAAGGTTGAGTGGTTTAGTCCAGTCGTTGTACGAAAAATATACAAGGACCTAACAACTGGAGACCTATTGTGGAAATGCCTCCTTGGCTACACGCGGAATTCAAATGAGGACTATGTCGTGTGGACGATAGCTCCTGAATCGACTTTGAAACTTTAAACGCGTTTTAGGGAGTTTTTAGGGAGGACGCATGATCAGGGCAGTTTTCATTCGATTGACTTGTAATTTTAACGATAGCTTGTTAGATAGATTTTTTAAATAAGTACACTCGATTTTTACAATTCATAAAAAATTATTGTTTTTATCAAAAAAATCAAAACCGATTTTTTAGCAAACAAAAAAATTTGCCATAAAACGATATTTTTCAATGATCATGTGAACTTCTCGAGCACAGGTAAATTATGATTTTTTCTATTCTATGTGCTAATCTATGAAAGCTCTGCTTCCTCCCGCAGAGTGCTTAAAAAACGCTCTTAGTGTAGGTACGAATCAGCCGCCATTTTGTATTTTTTTTTTACATAGAAACATTTTCCTTTGTTATACGTCAGCACATGTAGAATAAACCCTCCAAACCTCACTTTAATTACTTTTTTTGCTTATCAGCAAAGAAAATTCGTAAAAGTATCATTTTCCGGCGAGCCACGTGGATGTAACGCCTTAAGCTTTTCTTAACGAATAAGGAAAAGTTACATCAACATTGCGCGTCGATTGCGGACCAGCATTATGGTTTTTTCATATCAATTATCGGACTAATGACTATCGAGTGTGCGCGATCTACATAGTTGTTATTCTTGTATTTCTATTTTTTCTTAAGCCATTAAGAAATGGAATAGATCAATCTTATTTTTCTTTTTTCATTTCCATTTGTTGTGAAGACAATGAGGCCTGGTTCAGTGGCAGGCTTACGCGAATGAAATACGCGCGAGTATGGGCCGTAATGAAATCGAGTTTTATCGTACGAGATACTTGACCAGACCTAGAGCCAAGGTCCATTTTTTTATTTTATTTTATCAAACGCTCGCGAATAAAACGAAATTTCATTTCATACTTACAAAACATCGTATGAAAAAAGTATTATTGTTAAGAAAATACGAACGCACAATTGTTCCGGAAAAAAATGTCCGGGCTTACAAATAATAGGAATACTCGCGTGAACGAGTCCATTCTTACAGATAACAGCAATGACTGCGTACACGCAGAGCTTCGTACATAACATTTGCGTCGATCTAATAATATCGCGAATCAAGATGGAAAGACTGGCACATTGCTAAAAGTCGCAATTCAGCAAAGATTTTTGAAAACCCCATCATCACAAAGACGAGGTTTAATGGCCATTGGAAGTCTCGATGAAGAAAATTAAACCTTTGAAATCCTTGTATCCGATGGATATAACTTGTTTTTTTAAGAGAAAGCTCCAATCATTTACAATAGCATATAATCGAGGGATTAAACATTCTTCAATTACTATGTCGAATCTAAACAAACCGAAACAAATTTTCTTCCTACAAACCAATCGTTTACAATTGCAAATGATTCGAGGGATGAAAATGAGACGAAAAATCATTTTGTATTTTTGCGTTCGAGATAAGGCCTGTCTGCCGAAATTTTATTAACAAGATGAGATGAAAATAAAGAAAAATGTAAGGAAAACTGCGTCTGTACAAATACATTTTTTTGGGAAGACTGTTCGACCCTTGACACATGATTTCTTTACTTCCCTAATAACCCTCTTCCTAGCTTTTCGCGGAACTATATTTTCTTACCTCACAAAAATATTCATAAGTATGGAGAAAGTGTTCGCAGGATAGGAATAATTCACTGAGAACGGAATGATGGCTGTTAGATTAATCAGGCACACTGGTCATCGTATAAAACATAGCGCTTTCAAAAAAAAACATAAGAACAATAAGTGGCTGATAGCGATTGAACGTCATCGATTGAAATTGGAAGCAATTGGAAAATGGAATCTCAAATATCTACGAAAAATCCACAGTGAAATACCAAATATGAAATATCAATTGATCGCACTTGCATATCGATTCGAAATCGAGACATATATCACGGTAATATCGATGATGATCGCGATTTGGTATAACGGTTGGAACGACCCCCCACTCGTTTGGATCAAAGATGCGTACTAAACTCGGCGCAACTGACGGCCTAACTAGCGGCTTCGTGATAGGCATAGCGTTTCTCCCACTTAGTGCCGCGCTCCTATTACCGCGGGTTGCGCTTCCCCCACCACGCGCCGTGCTCCTACCACCGCGCGGTTTGCTTCTCCCACCACGCGCTGCGCTCCTACCACCGCGCGGTTTGCTTCTCCCACCACGCGCCGCGCTGCTCCCACCACGCGCCGCGCTGCTCCCACCACGCGCTGCGCTTCTCCCACCACGCGTTCCGCTTCTCCCACCAGATTCCGCGTTTCCCGGTGGAGTGGGAGCTGGTACTTAATCAAAATCTTCTAACTGTCCATTGCAGTGTATCTGCCTAAGCGCTCGAGCTCAAACGCCGCAGCACAAACATCATTTTTCGTCTCTATTCTTTATGCATATAATTCGATGTGGCAAATTATTTTCCACAGTTAGACCGTAAATAGCGTTGCACTTTGACATGGAGCATAAATATCGATTTGTATACATAGACATATATGTGAAAAATTTCACAATAACATACGAGCCTTTTCTTACGTGACGGTAATTATCATCAAATTTCATTTTCTCGTTCAGACTCTCGATCTACCCAATCCTAATCATACGGCTAGGTACAATATATGTGATCAAGAATGCGCGCACGCTATTAAGATTAATGACTAAACGTCAATTAGCGGCTGCCCCTTCCGATGTAAATAGTCAAACAGCTATAAATAAACGCGCGCAGTTCAATTGTACATGGATCATTTGGTGCAGACTTGGACAATTATGGCATTCGCATGATTGTTTCCCTGAAGTATCGATACTAGACTAGACTGGATGAACTTGTTTGGATTGAATGTGTCGAAGCTTAGATTTTTCGGAGCTTAGATTTGTCGAAGCTCGTGAATTTTGTGCCCTGTGCATTTCATGGTGCGAAATGCACAATCACGTCCAAAGAATGGATAAAAAAAAGCCTCCCTCCTCGAAAATAAGGAGTCGATTGCAGTCGTCCTTGTCGGGAATCTAGCCCACCAATGAAGAAGTTCCGGACAATAAGTTGAAGTTTAAAAAAATGAGTAAACTGCTTCGTATCAAAAGTCGCAGTCTCGTAATAAAAACTGCGTAAATGATGCATTGTAACGGCACTTCATTGGATATCAATAAAAAATGTCTAGCACAGTCTCGAAAAATACAAGCAGCATCAACTCGTGCTGCGGATAAATATTAAAAAATATTCGGCTTCGTTAGGTCGATCACCACCACTGGACATCCCCGTAATGCTTAACAATTAATTATTTCATTTAAACGAGCTGCGATCTATGGTATTGCGCTTATCGAATCGTTTCGCGAAATCGTCTATTCTTATGACCTTATTTTTAAATTTTTTTTCGTCAGGTATGGCAAGTATTTCATCTTCTCTTGCAACGGACACTTGCCTTTCGAGTACCACGCCGAGAGTGGCGAATAAGACTTCGTAACGTTGTTTCCGTGGAGATACTCGCACAATTGACAAATGACACGCTGGTTCGGATTCGCTATGACGTAACGCTTTTTCCACTCGAAGTACTTGACGTACTCACTGGGCTCGGCAATCAGTGTCTTGAGGAAGTCCGCCAATTGCTTCGGGCTGTCGAAATCCAGAGCGTTTATGTAGGACTTCGGTGGCGCAAAAAGACTGTAATTAGCGCCACCGTACACAACAGGCACCACGTTGAACCTTGAGAAACACAACAATTTGCATTCGTGTGTGACATGAGGGTGCGTGTGTCTATGAAAAAAGGGGGCCGGGTTGAAATTCCAAACTTTGAATGGTCAGGACGCTCAAAACTCCGAAAGAATTTTACACGAAAGATCAAAGCTCCGAAAGAATTTTACACGAAAGACCAAAACTCCGAAAATCTTAACACCGTCAAAAAAATTCCATCCGGAAGCCACAAACTCTTCTCATTACCGTCTAAATAATTCGGCTATGGAAGTTTTAAAAGTTTCAAGATTTTCAATAAATCGACGAATTATCTCAAGAACTTTTTTAATTAAGAAGTGATTTTGCGTCAATTTTGAAATTTGTCTAGACAATGTTATACGTGCTACATCATTTACAGTCAACTGCGTAGACTTTCGCTGGCATGATCTTGACATGAGGGCCGGGTTGAAATTCCGAACTTTGAATGCGCCGACGGTTTAAAATTCCTAATTTCAGTGTTCCGAAATTACAAGGTTCGTCAAGATTACGCCAGCGAAAGTCTACACAGTTGACTGTGAATGATGTAGAACGTATAACATTGTCTAGACAAATTTCAAAATTGACGTAAAATCACTTCTTAATAAAAAAAAATCTTGAAATAATTCGTCGATTTATTGAAAATTTTGAAACTTTTAAAACTTCCACAGCCGAATTGTTTTGACGGTGTTCAAATTTTCAGAGTTTTGGTCTTTCGTGTAAAATTCTTTCGGAGTTTCGAGCGTTCTGATCATTCAATGTTCGGAATTTCAACCCAGCCCCGTTCAGATTTTCGGAGTTTTGGTCTTTCGGGTAAAATTCTTTCGGAGTTTCGAGCGTTCTGATCATTCAAAGATCGGAATTTCAACCCGGCCCCGAAAAAAGGGATATTTTGAGAGATTCGAGGATGGGCCTTAAAATTCGCTGGGACTAATTGTCTATTTTGGAGATCGGGTGGTCTTTGAAATTACTTCCATATAAAGATGCCTACGACTATCTTCAGGTGATTTTCAAGGCTTTGGGGTTTGTACACTGTTAAATAGTGACAATTGGCTACTGTAAAGACTGTTCGCGAAGTCAAATATCCGCATAATAGCCTTTTCCGATGACACACACGGGATGTCTTGGAATTTTTTTTCCAATTTTATTTGACACATGGTTTCCTTTCTTTAACAAAGAATTCAAATCAATTTTTTTTAATTACAACTTTCAACAACGCCTTAGGCATTGTTGAAACGTAATTAATTAACTAGCATTACGTAATTAACTAGGATTTCGATAAGACATGGAGGAAAGTTATGGGTCGATTTTCTCGTTTTTCTTTAAATTTTTTTGTTTCTGTAAAGAAACAAAAAATTATAAAAGTAAGCAATTCGATTTTTTAATATTTCGCCGTTTTTTCATGACGTTTTAAATATTCCAAAGAGCATCTTTCCCTACTTGATAAAAAGCCTTCGCAATATTTCGAGACAGATTTTCGTCAAAAAATTTAAAGTTTCCCCTCTGTTTCGATAGAAAATCTTCTTTTTTAAATAAAAAATGCGTTTGTTTAATAGTTCGCGATATTCTTCTTCGATTTTTCCCGATAGCGAAATAAATTCAAAATTTATTGACACGACACACGATGTACAAGTTTTGACACATAAGTTTGGGGCACCCGGCAAATATTCAGATATAAACCCAAATTTGCAAATACGTAATTTTTCAAATCTTTTGTTAAATTATCGTAGCTTTAAGCACTGCCTTATCGTTTTTTTTCTCTACCCCCCCCCCCTCTCTCTCTCTGTGTCTCTATCTTTCTCTCCCCCTTCTTCCCTGCAGATAACAAATTGGCTCTCGACGGTCCTGACAAAACTCTTGCATCCGCAACTTGCCGGTAGGGATCGCGGAAATTTATCACGGGCTGTGCGCCTAGCACGTACCGATTTGTTTGCACCGCCGCTTGTATTTTCGTTGCACACGAACGCACTAACGATCGATTCCCCGTGTGCCTTTCATTCTGTTTGAAAAATCAAAGACGGTGGCCGAACGGGAATCCGCTCGATAAACAAATGATAGATCTGTCCGAATGAGTGCAATAAATTTATTCGCGATGTGCGGCCTCTCGAATGCTCCCGCAGCTTGCATGCGAAAACAGGGGCGTAGAACGTTGGGTCATCTCATTTCGGTTTTCTGACATCGCTTTCTTTATGTTTCTTAACATTTTCCGACGAAAAAAAATAGTCCGTACCCTTCAAATCACCTTGTCAATCGGTGTAATTAATTACACCGATCATTACCGGTGTTTTCCAATCTTATGAAAGTGAATATGCTATCTGCGTGTATGTAGGTGCGACATGATACGGAGTTAGGTAACTTCCGGTTAAATGGGGATCATATGGTTCCTAGCAAAGTGGAGAAAATATACAAACTCCACTGATCAAAGCAGGTGAAATTTCAATGAAAGAAAAAAGACACGTGTTTCAGGTAGAGCTTGATCGTTCTACCCGTGCAGAAATTGTCGTAAGGATCCAATTGGATTCCCATACTTGTCCCTACTTCCTGATAAGGATCCAATGGGTAATCGCATTGGATCCATACACTAAAACATCACGCTCGTACATTGGATTCTAATCGAGATTCCCCATTGGAATCCAAGTCGAATCCCAAAGGATTCCCACATTACCGAACAGCATCCGAAACGATTCTCGATTAACCACATTGCATTCTGTACGGTGAATTTTCTAAACAAGATATCTGTATATATATTTATGTTACCGGCAATCTGTATAATCCGGTATTCTACAAAATACCTAGGCATTCTATAGAATGCCTAAAACGTTCAGGCAACGTATAAAATATCATTTTCTTCCATACTTTACCTACGCGTTCTATACAATACCAAATGTACAGTCGGCAAAGTGTTCAATAGACGCGGTTGGCGAGACAGCGCGTGGGTATAACCAAACAAACCCAAACAAAATGTCACAACAGTTCAACATGTAAGACATGATGAACTATTAAGCCCTTATACATGCGATATCGCCGATTTTCGAAGGTACGTTTCTATACGCGGTTAAAAAAAATGACGCATATTTTGACAACATTTTTTTACAGATCATTTTTGCACATGGTTAAGTATATGTAAAAAAAAAACAAAAATAAGAAATATTAACAAATTCCGAAGATATAACATAATAAAGCAATGTATTTTTTTGCGCGCGCGTTGATGGCGAAAGTTCTCGTCATCAATGTGGGTGTCTGAAAAAAATGAACATATTTATAATTGCACGATGAATGTATCTTCAGTGTGAACCAACAATATTATTTAAAAAAAATATAATTATAACAAAAATTCAAAACATAAAATTGTTTTACTCAATTTTCCGTCGGTATTTTATTTTATATATTTTATTGTGTCATTGAAATTTTTGTTTCTGTGGTTCACACGATACGTGATGATACTAAGAATATGTTGTAAAGATTTCAGAGCGATCTAAACCTTCGTTCAAGAGTTAGAACTTTCACAAGGCTCAAAAAAGTGAATCGTAGAAATATGTTGTATCTCCGCCATTTGTTAATATTTCTGATTTTTTTCTACATATACTTAACCATGTGCATAAATGATCTGTAAAAAAATGTTGTCAATACATTTTTTTTAACCGCGTCTAGAAAAGTACCTTCGAAAATCGGCGAAATCGCGTATGTAAGGCCTTAAAGACCCCAACAAACCCAAACAAAATGTCACAATAGTTTAACATGTAAGAACGAATAAATACCATTCGATTGAAACGATTTATTGACTTGATGATTTTGAGCCAACAAAATATATTTTATTTTAGTTTTAAGGCTTTCACGGCTTTTTATGTAATGAGAAGAGTATGTGTGTTCCGGATGGAGGCCGTGTTGAGGATCAGCGATATTTTATTTGTCCATCATTTGATCCTTGGCCTGATTTCCTAATGGCATTTATATCATTCCTAAGTATCGCATGCATTACCTAGGTACAGTATGCAATGGTCAACGATAGACAAGATATTTTATACATTGCCTTGAAGAACCCGGGTATTGTATAGAATAACTAGGTATTCTACGGAATGCCTGCATTGTACACATTGCCGGTAGCATATACATACCAAATGGGTGGATTTACCAAAATACATAAATCTTATCATAAAGAAGTATAAATCGCTTAGGAAAATATCTTAAAAATCGATTTGAATCACATCACTGAAAGTCCACTTGAATGGCGATTGTCGGAGAACAGTGCAGAATCCGATTGGACCCCAATGAGGACAACTTACGTACCGTCTCCCTACCAAATTCCTATAGAGATCTGGATGCATCTTGGGACTTCCAACATATTCGTGCACGAGATCGCGAAAGGACATGTTTTGGGAGATCCAACTGATGGCGGTTGAGAATTTCAAAAAAGTTCTGAAACCGCGTCAATGGGGAAATAGCGCCGAATCCACTTGAATTCCAACGTGGACTTCCTACACGTGCGGCGTCCCTACCAAACCCCTATAGGGTGGGACCTAAGGGCTTCCCAACAAATTTCCGCACGGGTACCATCAGAGGACTTAGGAAGGCAGCGGATTTATCGGGGACAGGTTTACCGCAGTTTCCCTTCGACCTATACGATCCGGTAGGATGAAGTTCCACCGCAGCCGTATAGGGTGAGGATCTTAAAGGTGGATTCGGACGAGGATGCAAAAGGGGGAGCACACGATTGAAAATACAATACAGTGCAATGCATCGAATCTCAAATCAACCGCGTTCATACAGATCGGAAAGTGTTGATAAAGGCATCTTACTTCAAGGCGTTGTAGAGCTTCTCGGTCACGTAGTCTTGGCACATGCTGTTCTCGAACGAAAGATAAAAATAGTAGTGCGGCTCGACGACTTCACCGAAGCAATTTCGATTGGTCGGGCATCCTACAGTCTTGCCGCAAATCCCGAAAATATCGACGTCAATGTGCCGCGCAAGTTCGTTGACGTATGCTCCACGGTTATTTTTCGATACGCAATTGCTCACGAACCAGACCGCCGACTTTGTCTTTTTACTTGTAGCCTTCATCATGGCAGCTTCGTCCCACGTACTTCCTGCCGTCACCGCGCTCGTATCGTTCAAACCTGCGAATGGACAATTTACCCCACAACTATTATCGGAAAGAGCAGCACTCAGTGCTTGAAACATAAAAATATACATGAAAATGCATATGAAATGTCATTTGTGCTGTGACGAAATATGCTCGTCCGAGTTATATTTGCGTGAAAACGAAATGACGCTAGATTTACTGCGTGGCGTGAAGTCGTTGCCTCTAAAGTGCAGTCCACGTCGATCACGCCCTAATCGTTGCATTTACCTCGGTATACTGGACACTAATGTACATCCGTTTTAATCTTCATAAAATGCAAAACAAACCCAAACAAACTCAACACTCTCAAGGTACTGTAAAACACAGTCAAGTTTCAATCTCATACTTTCATAAAATAATTATTCATGTTTTTATTTTATTTATTTATCAAATTATGCATTCATATATTCACATCATATTTTTATAAGTTTTTATTCATATTTATGTCTTATTCATTTATCAAATTAAGTATTAATTTATTTGTATCATATTTTTACAAGTAGTTATTTATCCTGATTGGAAATTTATTAAATATTCGATAACCATATTTTTCAATTTTTCCTTCAAATTAATTACGTCTTCAAGTCTTGCTGGCTTTCGATTTTTTGAAATTTTCAAAGTGGACTGGCCCCTTAACCGTATGTACGGCATCTGGTATTTAAGGTAGTTCCTCTGCGAAAATCTCAACCAAAAGTTTACATACCATGTTCATGTTTAAAAGATTGATAATTGGTTTAAATAGTAATAAATAAAATTAAAAACTACGCAATATTGACTCGGTACTAGTAGATTATACGATGGATATCAATTATTGCCGTAAAATATATTTTATATTATGTTTTTGATCTACCATTGCTAGTAAACTTTTTGCTGGGACTGTCCCAATTGTTTTGGGGACTTTGCCCCAATTGTTTTTTTTCCAGGCTTTGCCAGGCTTTGCCAGGCTTTGCACCAAAATTGTGAGGGCTTTTCATGGTTATATCTTGGAAACTAGATGGTGAATCATTCTCATTTTTTTCACATTATTCGTGATATCTTACTCTAGCTTATCCTCGTTTTTTATCAATTTCTTAATTTTAGTTTTGACGGTAAAATTAATGATGTTCTGTTTGCCAATCATAACGCATTTGTTGCGTGTAAACCAAGCCAACTTTAAGTGTAAATATCTCAGGTTTGGGGTGGTCAAACTTATTCAAATTGCACAGATGTTTGGATAATATATTGAATAACATATATGTCAAATTTCAACCATTTCTTAATTCAACTCTTCTGTGGAGGTACTACCTTAAACCTTCGTCAGACGGGGTGAAATTGATCCAACCTCCAATAGCGATGGCTTCTGTTTTTTCTTTCTCGTAGGTCAGTAGATTTTTCACCGAATGACTTTTTTCGCAACTTCTGCAATGTTCACTGTGTATGCGTGGATTTTTCGTTGAAATCGCGCCGATGGGTTTCGTATTCCGTTTTGGTTTTAAAGTTGCCTGGGTCAATCTGACCCAATGCGACCAGTGGGCAACTGTCGAGATGTGTGACGACGAGGGGTTGGATTATTTTTGAAACTCGAAAATAACGTTTATGTCCCTTTTGATGCATCTAACGACTATTTGACGGTACGGAAATATTGACTAATGAATTTTTGTCCCCCGCGAATACGTTTTAAGCTATCAATCGTCACGATTTATCAGTGAAAAATTGATTATTCCGATTATTTTTAGCATACTCCGTATCCTCATACCAGTTGGTACGATTAGCGATCAATTTTTTATTTCGAGTTAATGACACGATTCATTATAAGCGCCGAATCAGGCGATCGTTCAGACGAATTCGCAAATTTTGTCGCCGCGGTTCTATCCGTCAGTCATCTGCGCTTCCACCTAAGCAAACTTCGAGAACGGAGCATCAAATGTCGAGCAATCGAATCAAAAACATTGGATTTCTCTCACGTAAGAAATACTTCGAACGAATGGCTCCGTCTGCGTAAGCTGTTGAACGATTCCAACAAGGCTTCGTTTCTATTGGACAGACGGTGTCTTTCGTGGCCTCGGGCCAAATCGTCCAGTTCACAACTTAGACGGGAAGAACGAAAGACTTTCACGCCGAGCTTGGGACATGTTTCCGCATTTGGCACGAACATTACGTAATTATATTACGTAAAAACAGGCACAGTAATTGAATGAAATTACTGTACTAATAGAAGCATATCGCACGCCACCTTCGCGATGAGCGACCGAAAAAGACCACCAATCAATTTTATTCTCGCTAGGCGATCTCAAATCATCGATTTCGACGTCTTTTGAGTGAAAAAAAAGTGCAAAAAATCTCGTGCGAGCCAGTGACGTTTTGAGCCTCTCAATATTTCAGCAAAAGCCTCAAAACGAGCAAAAATGTTATAGTAGATTATTAAATTGATCGATTTGCCTCCAACCTGGGAACCGATATTTTCAAATTAAAGAACTCTGTTTTTTAATTAGCGTAATACAGCTGTGTAGCGTGCGTCATGAACGTGGAGTAATTCATTTGCACATTTACATTCATACATAAATGTACACATACAGTAAATAATTTTTATAGGCTTACTTAAGCTGCACGCAGCCCGACGCCGCAGCAATTTTTTTACATTAATTTGTGTTCAAATGTAAATATACAGGGTGGCCGGAACATTGACGTCCAAAAATAAAATTTAGGTCCCTTGTATCGTGGAGTATCCGAATCACCCTCATGTATGTTCCGCGACTTTTCATAGTTTTCGAGTTATGCATTTTTTTCTAAATTTTTGACAATTTTCAACCTGACCAATTTTTAAAAAATCTAATAAAAAAGTAGAAGACTTTGCCGAGATTTTTTTTGCAACTGAATCTTCATGAGTAGTACTTTGATGCATAAAATAATCAGCTTTGTAACTGTGATAAAAGTTATGAAAGTGTTGGTCTAAAGTGAACAATTTACGTTCGGTAAATTATGACTTAAATTTTCAACTTTAGATTAAAAATCTCAACAGGTGACTTCATGGTTGCCAATTAGGCCTCAAGAATGCGCCAGACTCTCAACTTTCATAATCATTAAAAAAAAGTAGTACTTAATAGGGCTACTTTGGCTAAAATTGGCCTTCAAAGACAGCGAGGTGGAAAATTCTTAAAATTAGCCATCTGATTAAGAAAAAAAAAATTTGCCCATTTTATCATTCCTAAGGGTATTTAGTTTGTTAACTAACCAAAAATGACTGCAGGACAGCTAAGATTTAAACATTTGAAGGTTTATTTTTTTTAGTTTAATTTAAGTTTAATGAATTTTGCACGATCCGTTCTCGTGGATCAGGTAAAAGAGTTGGGCCTTCGTTTACGGGTTGTACCGAACGTGAATTTTTCACCTTAGACCAACATTTTCATAACTTTCATCACAGTTCCGAAGCTGATTATTTTATGCATAAATGTACTACTCATGAGGATTCAGTTGCAAAAAAAAATCTCGACATAATCTTCTACTTTTTTTTAGATTTTTTTAAATTGGTCAAGTTGAAAATTCTCAAAAATTCAGAAAAAAATGCATAACTCGAAAACTATGAAAAGTCGCGAAACATACATGGGGGTGATTCGGTGAAGGTCACCTCCACTTTTTTAAATAAAATGGTACATTTTTTCCAACCGTAATGTGGAGCACCTACAGCAGCATAAAAAACATTAGGGGGTCAAAGTCGTTCAAGGTCATTCAAGGTCAGCATCGATGATACCAATCTAAATATCTCGGATCATTACCAAATATTTTATAGTGATCCGAGATATTTACATTTGTATTTCATTTTAATAGGTGTTCGAAATTACCTTGAACGACTTTGACCCCCTAATATTTTTTTATGCGGCCTGAGGTGCTCCGCAAAATGGTTGAAAAAAAAATGTACCATTCCACTTAAGGAGTTTCGATATCAAAATCGAAATGGTTGTAGACGATCGAAATTCATATCATCGGGAGACTAATTTAGGATGCATTAAGGCGTTACCCCCACTTGTAGCGCAAAAAAAGGCCTTTTTCATGAATTTTTTTAAAGAAAACTACAAAACTTTTTTAATCGATCAATATACCATCTTAAAGAACACATCTTGAAGAACTTTCAGTAATTTTTTTATTGAAAAATATTACATTGTTTAGTGGCAAATGGCCGTCAATGAAATAATGTTTTTATATACACGGTTTGCGGTGACCAACATTGCGGAGAAGTGGATCATCTGAAAAAAAAATGCGGATGGATTTAGTCAAATATAAGCATAAACTAGTCTTTAATCGAAGGATTTTAAAAAAATATTCATTTTTCACAAAATGGCGGACAGTCAAAGTTAATGGTTCGATTTTAACGAAAAAAATCGAACGATTAAAGACTACATTTTTATGTATTAAATAAGCCTGCAACATTTCAAGAAGATCGGTTCATTAGTGTTCGAGTAATCTTGGTCACCGACTTCAGAAATGCCATTTTGAGAAAAACGCGTTTAACGTTTCAATTTCAGTTTACACGAAGAAAATATTTTTTTTTGTAAACTTACATAGTCATCTATTCCGGGCATAAAAAAAAACTGCACTTCAAATTGCACTTCAAAAAAATGCAATAAAAAAATCGATTTTTTCAAAATCGCAAGTGGAGGTAACCCCTTAACTGTCCAAAAATCAATCCGTTTCACCACATAGTTTCCGAGATTTTTAAGGTTCAAGTTGAGTTTTGTTCGGGTATTATTAATGAACCAAGTGGAGAAACCGCTTAATTTTTTTACACGTCATTCCTGACACTAATCGCATTTTGTTCAGTTTTTTAAATTTAAATCGAAGCATTATTTTAACCCCTACAGCCCTATAACTAGTGTTTACGAAGTGCCAAGTGTATTACCAAATGGATGAAGGTTCACGTTGAACCGTCGTAGCACTACATGTCCAGCTCAACCCGCACAACTATTTCCCTCGCCATCGTTGATTATAGATTTTCATAGTGGAAAACCTCACTATGGTTTTAAATAAAACACCTAATTTTTTTAATGATTTCCCCCTCCCCTTGTCTTTTTGCGGCGACGAAAGATCGGAACGTCCACTCGGGACGTTCTCAGAATTTAAAAAAAAACTCGATACGGTTTAGACTTGTTATGTGCATTTTTCACCAAAGCCACTTATGCTTCGGATATGTACTTTTTTGTGAAATTTCGATTTCGGAGATCATTTTTCGACGGTTTGGAAGTGAAACGAGTACTATTTTCGCTCTTGCAAATAAAAAAAATCTAAACATGATGATAGAACGTGTTTGCAAAATAGAAAGAATGTATGGAACATGTATAATGCTAAGGGAACATTGGCATCAGCTTAAAAAATGAATCAAAGCCTTTTCTGTACAGGTGAGTTCAAATAACTATCGCCCAAAAAAAAACCAAGAGAGAGAGGGAGAGAGAGCGAGGGAGGGGTAAGAACTAGATAACACATCATATATAACATAGCAAAAATAGGATTTGAGATGATAAAAATTTCATCTGAAATCATATTTGCCTAGTTTTTTTATTTGCATGACCCAAAAAGTATTCTGCTGACTTCCAAACTGTCGAATAATCATCCCGGAAATCGAAATATTACCAAAAATATATTTATATTGGAAGCATAAGTTTAACTTTGGTAAAAAAACGCACAAAACAGGTCTAAAACGTATCTAAAATTGTACAGAATTTTTAAAGCCGCAGGAGGGCAAGGGTTGGGGGAAAAAATTGGAACAAAATTGGGTGTTTCTATATCAGAAGTGAGGTTTTCCACTATGGAAATCTATAATCAACGATGGTGGAGGACATAGTTGTCTGAGTTGAGCTGGAACCCCCCATTTTTATGCGGACCCAAGAATTATAATCTTTGTTCTCATAAAATAATTGTTTAAAGCTCTTGTCCGTAAAAAACTTTATAGATCCCCCATTTTATCGGGTTAGAAGTGTGAGGTAAATAAAAAAAATCCGTTTCTACATAAAAAAAGGATTAATTGTCGCGAAAATTTAACCAAGTGTTAAATTCATGAGTGAGAAGAGAAAAAAATCGCGACAAATGGAAATTTCGAAGCTCTTGAGCACTAAATATTCATTGGCCGGCTCGAGCTTTCGCGAGCTTAATTTAAAAATTATAAAGCGTAAAATTCATGGGTGAGAAGTGAACCAAGGAAATCGATTTTTTAATGTAAATTTGAATTTTTGGGAGGCTTGAGCGAACCTTTAAATATTTGTTGACCGCTCGCAGCTTTCGGAACGATTTTTTTTCTTCTTTAAATTAGATCATTGGATGATAAAAAAAAACGGAAAAAAATAGAGCTCAAATTTGTGGCACCCTAATGTATATATATATATTTATTTATTTATTTAAACATAATTACTTTTCAATTAATGGAACATCATTATTTTTTTCCCGGACGCAAGATATTTCTTGCTTTTTTTCTATGCTGAAAATGTTGTCAAGCCCCCTCCTTCTCTCAAGAAGGAGGGGGGCTATTTCTTTCTATTCTATTCTATTTCTCGTAGATTCTTACTTTCGTATTCGGGAAAAATAAAATAAATAAGAGTGAAGTGAAGACTAAGATCTTTTTTTTTGCTCTCTCGACCCTGCTCCAGTCCCCTTTGAGATTAATTGCATCAAGTGCAGAATCAACAGTTGCCAGCAGCACAAGTTTCCGAACATGACTGTAAAGATATTCCATTCCACTGTACCTCGTAAACGCGGAGTGCATGCGTATATAGGCAATTACACACATTCAAACGCCGATACTTGCACATGTCTGCGGTAACGTCACGCCCATATTTCTATTTTTTATATGCGACGCCGCTATCGCTACATGTGGACTGCCACGTTACCCACCGTTACGTAAATATAAATTCATACACGGAGAGAATTCATTGTTAAAAATTACCGTGCAATAACGGTAACCAGATGACAATCCCGAAACTTCGCTTATTATTACCGAGTAAAACACAGATTTTCACGAAAATGAAGTAAAATTTCTTCTTCAGATAGAAAATTTTACCAGATTTTCTAGTAAATTTCGATGTGCAACAAAATACGCAAAACTTAAATATAAAAAATATATAATATCAGCGAAATTTTACTGTGCATTTTATTATTTTATGCCTTTCAAAAATGTCTATAAAAAGTATCGTCTTTATAATAGTTATTTTAAAATTTATTATAAAATTTAATGAGTGTTATAGGAAAATGTGCTCTCGGTAAAAATTATCGTGCGATACGGTACGGTAATTTTGAGGCACTGCATGGTAAAAATTCCCCTTCAAACGTTTCACTTCAGAATGGTATGGTGGTGGGGCTAAGTAGGGATGTGCGGTCTCGTTTCAGTGTTTTATCTATTCCTTATATGGCGCGATGGGAGTTCCCAAAAAAAGTTCGTCTAAACTGCGTACATAAACTGCTTATGAAATTTTTAAGAGTGAATACGATTTTACGGTTTTACATGATGACGAAATAATATGTGCGCAAATTAGTCACATCACTCGAGCCTACGATGGTACGAAATGTATTGTAAAAAAATGGTAGTACTAAATGAAAAATAAATTCTAATCATTAAATTTCCCTCTTTATCCGTTTGTTCAGTATACCAATTTATATGAGAGAAAAAAAAATTCCCAACAAAAAACAAACAGCATTAATTTGTACCAATTTTTCAATAATAAATAATATTTTTTATTATCATTATGGTTATTATTATTTCGGTTATTATTATGATTATTATCACACCAGCTTTTGAAGAAGAAATATATTTTACTAAGGAACCGGTGCGATGGTCTAGTGGTTAGCGTGCTTGCCACTAAACCAGCGGAGGGAGGTCCCGGGTTCGAATCCCAGTCGCGTACATTTCGTGAAATGTTTTTCTTCGGCATTTCGCGGCGAAATAAGACTAGTTCCACGACTGGGGGGCGAACGCGATGACCGGCTGTATTGTGGTATAGGTTTTCCGCAGTTTCCCTATACCCATGACAGAAATGCCATGATGAATATAATACAGAGGGGGAAGTCGGCTGCGGCCGCAAGAGGGGGCGGGGGGCAGGGAGAAAGGTGGAGAAAAAAGGACTAAACAGTAGAGGAAAGAAACGGTCACAATGAAGGGAAGAATATCAATTTTACCAGCCTTATAGGAAATTTTTCTTCTGAGGTTGACGCAGGTAAATTTTACTGTGCAGTACCGTAAAAATGCCGTACGGTGCGGTTGGTAATTTTTAACCAACAGTGGGTAAATTTCCGAATATACATGCTAAATTTTACTGCCTCCAAATTTACCCTTCTTGAATAGTAAAATTTTAGCTACGTATTTGAAATTTTCTGTAACGTGAGTTAAAAAAACTTGTCGCATGCGAATTATTGTGTTTTTCTGACTTGTCACCACATTGAAATATATCACGGTAATTTTCCCCGTGAAATTCACGACAAAAATTACTTTTTAATTTTCTCCGTGTATGGAGCAAAATGCGAATGACGAAATTCCAAAAAAAGATGCAAAAAATGTATCGATAAACATTACGTTTGATACACGTGAATTTAGTTAGGCACAAATTCAATTCATTTTTGAGCCCGTCACATGTATACGAATATTAATAGTTAAGCAACTGATCCGAGGAATGGTACGCCGAGTGAAAAATGATTGGTGGAAAATAATTTTTGAATAAATTGGGCCGGATGTGACAATTCCTGAAGCTCAATACTTTCTCGTCTGCTTTTTTACAAATGATTAGGACATCCGTTGCAGGTTTGATCAATTTTTTTTCAGACGAACCCCTTCATCAGTCGAGACATTTTCACTCAACGATTCAATACGAATAATTGATAACAGCCGTCCCATTTCGAAGGAAAACGTTGTAAAGTATTTAGCAAAGTTGATGACCCACTCGGTTAAGCGGGTAATTTTGTACCTCGATATTTATAGAACATCCTCCAATTATCAAAACCAGTTGTAGAATATGCGGTGTCGCGTTTTCTTTCCTTGAGCTCGAAAAAAAGAAACTCGAGCGGATATTACGAATTGGCGTAAATCCATGGATCGTTTCGAAATTGGTTAAATCGCATTATCGTCGATTAATTGATCCCTCTAATGAGAACGACCAAAAAATGCTGGTTCTTCGGATTTTATTTTCGATATAATATAAATATCGAAAATAAAATCCGATATCAATCTAGAAAATAAAACTAGATATCAGAAAAAAAAACTTTTGGCCTCGAATCAAGCGTATTTCAACTTTAAAAAAGAACCACAAAAAATATTTGTCAAGTTGTCATCAGAAATACGCGAATTTACTGCGATGCACAGTCTCCTTCTGCCCGCAGAATTGTCCGATTTGGAAAATTCCCAAAAATTAATAAAATACACGAATGTACTCATCGCGAGTACGTGAAAAGAACATCAATTTGTGAATTTCCCTCCGAATAAATGCGACTACGATCAGCAGAAAAATGGACCAAGGATTTAAAAAATCGCTTAACAATTGCAACAATTATCGTATCTACCGATTTATAAACAATCGTTTAAAAAAAACCTGTTTGAAGTTTTTTTCTGGCGATTATTATAGAATAAAAATACTCCCTAAAAAATCTTTAACAAGTAAAAAAACGCCAAGTAATAAGAAGTTCCCTTGAAAACATTATCGGTTGTTTCACTGTCTACAAAATTCAAACTAAACTGGAAATATGTTTAATTATATTTCAAACAGAGGTTTCATTTAGATTTTTCCTTTTTCAATTCAAACGTACAATAGAAGTGAAATAACTTTTTGAAAAAACCAAACAAGTTTTTCGAAATGTACACAAAATTGTCGAATCCTAGAAATAATATTTTTTGCAATATTGTGGAATAAAAATATAAAGATAAACAATTGTTTTTTTATACGCAATGAGCGTTTGATTGGAAAAGAAAGTTTTGACTAAAATTGGCGACGATTCTGCCAGTGGCAGCGAATTTCCCAAAATTCGTAAAATTTAATGTAAAAAAAGACATGATTAAAATTTACCTGTTGGTTCACCATCCGTCTCATCCCAAGTGGTTTGAAGGCTCGGCGCTACGACGAGGCCGTCCTTGAGCCGTACAACATCGCTGTAAGGCCTCGCAATGTCACTGTCGAGTCGATACGTCATGGTGAGATTGAAAAAATTGTCCTCCAATCGCCATTGTGTGATCGGTCGATTTTCGGGACTCTCGAGATTCACGAAAACGTAATACTGTCGTTCTCCCCTGGTGGTCGGCAGGTCCGACATGCTGAGTTCGTTGGCGTGAAAGAGTATAGCGTCGAAGTCTTCGGCATTCGCGTAAGATCGATCGTGAGTGGCGAAGCAATTTCTCGCGAGCTCCGGACAATCGCGAAACAAATCACCCTTGCCGAAATAAAACGTGGGATCGCCGAACATCGTGTTCCAGAATAAAATTTTCTTCGTCGTCCAATTTAGAGGGGGCAGTGGCTCGTCAGTGTTCTTGAAAAATGATTTCAATCGTTGCGAACGCCATGCGCCGGGGCTAAGATCGCAGAGAATCGTGAGTAACACGTAGACCGAGGCTATGACAATAACGCCGGCGAATAGCCAACTTTTGCGAATCCTATCGCATACTGTCATCGCGATGGAATAAAACTTCGATGATACTGAAGGCTAAAAACAACTTCGTTTTTCTCATCCACTGGGAATGACGCCCTTTTGTTCGTAGCTTGGCTCGACTTACTTCGAAATTCTCGTAAGCTGTCGTTGCCTCGATCGAATGCACTGAATTTTCGAAAATTGCATTTCGTTCTTTCCCATTTGGTGAAGCGAACAATTCTATTTTTTTCTCTTCTTTGCCGCGTATTATTAGAATTTTGGACGTTTTTATACGTCATTTGTTTGACATCGCAACATGGATAGACCCAGATAAAGTGTTTAAAAAATCAGGTTTTTCTCTTGGTCTTTTGGTTGCGTGTTTTTAATTTATTTTATTTTTTCTCAGGTTCTCTTGCTCCGTTGGCGGCGTTATTTTTTATTTATTTATTCATTGCTATTATGTCTCTCGATTTATCTCATTTATCTGTTTTGTTATTGTCTCGTGTCTCACGGAACACTCTTTTCTTCCATATTTATTTCACCGCACGGCTCGGTCGACTTCTCGTCTCTTGAGGAATTCATCTGAGTGGAAGTTAAAAAGAAAAGAGCACGGATTATCGTGTGAAATCGTTAAATATATCAGTATTTTAGTACACGGCGGCGTTTCGGGCGAATAATCGCGGCGAATAGGGTCGCGGTCGACGATCGTGACGATACTAACTAAAGAACGCGTTCGAGGTATGACTTAACTCTCCTTAGACTATTACACCTTTCCCCTTCCACCTCAGTCACGCATTGCCTAACGACTGGTTTTTTTTCGAACGCTATAGCAGTCCCTCTCTCTCTCTCTTCCCTATATATAGCGATATTTACACCTGTGAGTCGCGCGCCTTCCGCGATATCTTTGACAGTGATAGGAGATAGGAAATTCACTCAAACTTCTTTCAAGAAAATGTTTTGCTGAGCGACAAAAAAAATGATGCCGCTTTTCTTCTTTTTTGGATGTAAAGTAATTCTGAGCTAGTAAAAATACCGGGGGAAAAGTAGGTCAATGATATCGCCCGTTTTAATGCGGCACAAAAACGAACGAATGCGAATGTTTTTTTTTTTGCATTCTAGCCACTGTCATGTAATTCTCGATCAACACTCACAGAGATTTTCCCCGTCGAATTTTCACCCGAGTCACACGAAGAATTACTTTTTTTCAAAACCATAATAATTTTTAAAAGTACATTATCTTTTAAGTGTTTACTGGGAATTTGAAGGAATTTTTTTTCTCGAACGTGCGTTTTCAAAATCGGTGAGCAAAATATCTCAACTACTGCATCGATCTTTCGAAACTTGGTAGGGCTTTTTTTAGATGTAAAAATGTAATTTTTGATCGAAGAATTTTTTTCCCGCTGGACACTTTCGATTTTATAAATGAAAAGTGCCATTTTTTTTGCAAAAATCACGACTCGCACCTCGAGGGATTTTTTTTTAATTTGATATTTCGGAAATTCCTTCGATTGATCATATGATAAACTAATATAGTAGCGAAATCTGTTTGTTTTTGTCCTAAAAAAAATCGTTCATCCAACCAAAATTCAGTTGGTTTAACAAAATGTATCTTTAAATACGTTCAACTTGATTTTCGATTGACACAACAAACTTTTTGTTAATCTCACTAATAGTTTTAGTCGTGTGAACTGTAGCTTATTTAGCATGTCTGAACAACTGTTAAAACAACAAAATTTCGAGACAACAAAATGCATTTTGCACATTCAACGATTTCTTTTTCTCAGTGTGGATATTAGATAACCTGGTGGGCATTGCTCACCGCAAAGGACGTTTTCGAGACATCGGTTTTAATGGGTCTCCTCACTTTAGACGCTAGAAAACGCTATCTTCATGAAATTATTTGGTAGGTTTATATTATAGATATTGATATAAAAGTTGTTATATTTAATAAATACACTTTCGGGATACGTCTAAAAAAATTATTTATTCAAGTCACGATTTGTAGACAAAAATGGTAGTTAAAAAAATGTCCTAAAAAATTGTAGGTCTGCGCTGTTAATGAAATCTCAGGAATTAATCATCCGAAACAAAAAAATCAAACGGTTTTAGATTCAGTATGTTAATGTCTATAGCGCAAATCATACGATTTTTGATACATGCAAAAATAACATAATGGCGGACATTTTTCGGAAAAAAAAACGGATGAAAACGTGTTTTTGCACCATTTTTTTGCAAAAAAAATAGTAAATATCAAAATTAAAAATTAGACGCTAACAAAACGCTATCTTCGTGAATTTTTTTCATAGGTTTATATTTTAGATATTGATATAAAAGTTGTTACACTTAATGAGTACACTTTCGAAATACATTAACAAAAAAATTATTTACTCCAGTCACTATTTATAGACGAAAATGGTAGTTAAAAAAATGTCCTAAAAAATTGTAGGTCTGCGCTGTAGATGAAATCTTAGAGATGGATCATCCGAAACAAAAAAATCAAACGGTTTTAGATTCAGTATGTTAATGGCTATAGCGCATATCATACGATTTTTTATATAAGCAAAAATAACAAAATGGCGGACATTTTAAGAAAAAAAACGTGTTTTCACCGTTTTTGGCAAAAAAATAGTAAATATCAGAATTTAAAAAAAATCCATGAAATGCGCGATAGCCATAGTTGTAAAGAATAAATGGTTAAAATTTCATAAGGATGGGTTCAGTAGTTTCGAAGATTTTATCAAAAAGCCGTCGAAAAACGTTGTTTAGAGAAAAACGCGTTTAAAGTTTGTTTGGGTTACATAAATACATAATTTTTTTATTTCGAAAGTGTATTTATCAAGTGTAACAACTTTTATATCAATATCTGTAATATAACCTATCAAAAAAATTCATGTAGCCTTTTTTAGCGTCTAAAGTGAGAAGACTCCTTAAGACAGACGTTTCCCGGACATCGGTTGTAAATCGATTATATTCAAATATTTGTACACAAAAAAAATACAGAGTGTTCTCCAGATGATAGTTTTTTCAAATATCCAATTTTCGCGAAAATTTATCGCCTCGATTTTCTTTGAAAAATTTCCGACGATGAGCCGCGCTCGACTGTTATGACTAGGCATAACCCATCAAGATAGGGAAAAAATAATGAAGGATAATTATATTCAGAAATGACGTATTTAGGTACTCGCGATGTTTTAACCACCTGTGTACTATACAATCGAAAGCACGCGAGGCCACGTCGTCATATTGCCGGGAGGAATCCCAGCTAGTGGACACTCTAGATGTGCTTATTTCAATTTCGATCCAACGTTTTATACTTTCAACTCTCGTATCGCCACGATGGATTACTTCGATAGTTTATGACTTTAACGATCAATACCGATCTCCCGATGCTTCGCCATTACTATAAACTATCATCGAGAGGACTGGTTCCATCCATCGAACGTAACCAATATTCACGAGTATCAGTATTACTTTCATCTGCTCCATTTTCGATCTCTCTCTCTCTCTCTCTCTCTCTCTCTCTCTCTCTCTCTCTCTCTCTCTCTCTCTCTCTCTCTCTCTCTCTCTCTCTCTCTCTCTCTCTCTCCCCCGCTCTCGGCAATTCCTCTTTACAGTTTGCTCTTATCTGTCGCATCATTTGGAAACTCGTCTATGTAATTGATCCTATAAACAACGCCAACTGTGTGGAATATGCCGGGGGCGTAGTTTGATTAAAGTTCCATTCATTTCCACTGTGCATTCAATATCGTATGGCGGCCATATACAGCTAGACAGCAATTATGGGCGGTGAACTGATCTTGTTGAAACAGATATGCCAAACTAAGGTGGAATTGACACGTTCCAGTCTTCATATGTGTAACGACAGACACCATTCACTTGATTACCAAGAAAATAAATACATGGATAT